>APFE031526477.1:0-13198 GCA_000404065.3 Pinus taeda | reverse complement strand
GCTGGTTTATTTCTATTTCCGGTTGTAAGCATATTTCAGTATTTTCCATTAATGAAATGGAGTATTATTTCCGCTGCATCTTTGTGTATATGGTTATCTCTGTATTTTATTGCGTTCCTGTTTAAATCTGGATCAGGCCTTGAGCCGATGGTTTATAAATCATAGAATGAAGATAGAGTTAGGGGACAATAGATAGAGGAGATAAAAACATTGTGTTCCAAATGTATTGTATATTTTGTTATCGCCCAAATCTGGGATGGACTCTATATTCCACGATGTACTTTGCCTTTGCGAATTAATAGAAAGAAGGAGCTCCGCCTCATGCCTTTTAAATATTATCTATTCTTTTAAGCCAATGAGTCTAATCTGAATGACTGAGTAGCGTCGTTTCTTAGAAGGGAAACGAGCTGGTTGGCTAGGGCCCAACCAACCCAGCTCGTTTACCCTATTTTCGATTTTGTATTTACTGATGAGTTCTTATTGTTAAAGTGTGATTTAATTGAATTCTATTTCCATGCACATATATTCCTGCCAAAGTGTGAGCGCATCCGTTGTGTGAATTATTTAGATTTACTTTCCTGCAATTTCCTTTCATGCAATTTATTTCAGTTGGTTTTCCCCGCTTGGTCCAAGCAGGAGAAATGAACCTGCACCAGTGCATGTTGGTGTGATTAATCTTTTTCCCTTTCTTGCAATTTATTTTCATGCAATTCCTTTTGGTTGGTTTTCCTTGCCTGGTCAAAGTAGGAGAAATGAACTTGCACCAGTGCACGTTGGTGTGATTAATCCTTTTCCCTTTCTTGCAATTTATTTTCATGCAATTCCTTTTGGTTATTTTTCCTCGCCTGGTCCAAGCAGGAGAAATGAACTTGCACCAGTGCACGTTGGTGTGTTACAGCAAGTATTTCTAGTCTCTTTCATGCAATGTTTCTTTTCCATTCTTCCAAGTAATATATATGCAGATGGAAAGTTGATTCTTTAGTGGTTGTTTCCAGTTATGGTTATTTACTTTCATTTTACAGACAGTTAATATTGGAAACATTTACATGTGCAAGTTATTTCTGCAATTAAGTTCCATTTGAAATAATTAACACTTATTTCTAGAATCAATAACTAAGTGCAAGGAACTCTGTGCAGGTACAAGAACTGGTTTCTTGTCACAGGATTCGAGTGCTCAGAACCCTTGAGGTTCGAGCCCTTGCATGAAGTCAAGAATATTTGGAAAGACACAATTGCACATCATCATCATTTGTAGCATTTAATGAAGTGGCCTCCCACTATTGAAATCGAGCCGGGAGACGTAACCCACACTCGATGAACTTCGTTATCAATGTCTGTGGGTCCTCTAATTTGATGGTTGTCGTCATGTTTCATCTTCTTTACAGTATGCATAGTGGCTTTTCATGCTTTTTTAAATGCATTTCTGCTAACATCACAAAAGTAAAATATCTTGGTTAATTCTAGTAGTTGAAGAGATTTAGATCACTGCTAAGCTTTGTAGTGATGAGGGTGAGGATTGGGGATCACAGTTTTCCTAGAAAATTGGACTAAAGATCTGATAAAGTGATTGAAAATTTTTCATAGTGTCTAATTTATCTAGAAAATATCAGATCCTACCATCCTCAGTTGACTCAGTATATTGTTGAATAATGGAAATGGATTGAGTCTCCTCATCACTACTATCATAATCCAAACACAACGTATCTTGAAGCTCTTGAATAGATCTGGTAGATGGGTACAAGGTGACCTTTTTCCTAGCATCCCTATGGGAAATATACATGTCACCTAAGTGACATCCTATATAGGCATCTTCCATGACAAGCCATGGTCGTCCCAAGATCAAAGGGTGCCCCCCAATAGGATTCTTTGGTTGTAACACAATAAAATATGCAGGGTACTCCCATGAATAGACCGAGACAACTGCATCATCTAACACACCCTCCGAATTGATTATAGATCTATCAGCAAGTTCAAGCACAGTGGGGGTAGGACGAATGTGAGTTAAACAAAGTTGTTCCATGGTTTTCTTGGTGATAACATTGATAGCCACTCCAAGGTCTATTAACACATTGAGAACAAGGATATCACCTATCTGAACAGAGACAACTAGGTTTCCAAGATCAATATATTTTTTCATTTGAGCACATCTTTTCATTAACTTAGTTTCTCTTCATATGAAATGGATAGTGTGAGGTTTAAAACTCTTCCTCCCTGGCTTTTTAAGACAAATTTCGTTAATAATCTTAGTACATATAGGAATATTTTTTATAGCCTGTAGTATAGGGACCTTTATACAAAGATTCACCAACTCGGAAGCTAGGTTATACTCAGGAGTGGGGTCAACTTTCTCCACAACTAGCCTCTCTGGAAAGGGAGGTTGATTTGAAGAAGAAGGTAAAGATTCTGAGTGTGTGGGAACATGATGAATAATGGCATAATTTTTTGAAAGACTTGGAGTTCCCTCCTTAATGATCACTGCAGTTTGTTTTTGTTTTTGTCTTTTCTGAATTTATTACCCTTCCCAATCTCAGCTGGAGGTCATTGACCCTAACTGGCATGGTCTGACAAATAGGGAAAGGGATCACTCCAATAGAATGAATCATTTGCACCGCAATATTATTTGGATTAGGCACTGGCTGTGCTGGAAATTGAGGTGGTCAGAAATGTGGAGGTAATGTCAGTGGTGGCATAGATTGAGTCTGATGAGGCAATGTTGCTGGTAATGTGGGTTGTGCCATAGGATAAGGTTTATATGATGTGGAATATGACTGTGTAGGCATGGGATAGGGATAATGATTAGAATGTGGTGGTCCCCTCCATCCCCATTGCCAAGGAGGAAGAGACTGCCTATATTTAGAATGATACCCATGATGCCAAGATTGAGGGTAATTCATGTTTTTATAGGGATAATGTGGTGCATTATAACCAGAAAAATATGGTGCAGGTTAAGAAATCATACCTGTACTTACCTATGGTCATGATTTTCATGCAACCATAACATGCAATGGCCCAGGCACTGAATGCTCTCCCTCAAATGCTACTTTTAATCCTAGTATGGGTGGTAATTCTTTGGTAGGATGTTTTCGTGCACATATTACACAAATATTAACACTTTTAACATCTGCAAGACACTCACGTAAAATATGTTTTTTTCTACATTTTGGACAATAAATGGATAATGTTTCTTGTTCTTCTACTAATTTTTGTTGAAATTTTAAAGAATGTTTACTAACAATATTCATAATTTTAGTTTTCATATTATCCATTTTATTTTCCAAACCAATGATCATAGCATATGTAGACCCAAATATGCTATTTCTAGAATTGCTCATGATTCCCTTACCAGATCTAGATTGGTTTCATGTGAACTTCCTGAACAGGTCACAAATTTGATCAAAAGTGTTTTAAGCAATATCACCTTGTCCTAAGAAATTAAAATTATTTCTAGAATCATTTGTAAGACCTTGTAGAAACAAGGTTCTAATAGTGCTTAGATCAAATTTGTGTTTCGACCTTTGAAGGATATATAAGAATCTCTCCAAATAACCCTCCAAGGTCTCATCTTTCCCTTGTGCAATAGTAAAAATCTCATCTTGCATTAATCTTGTCTTACAATATTCCTGATATTTATTAAAGAACACCCTCTTCAGTTGCTACCAAGAAGATATAGTATTTCCCCTCAGTCCCATGAACCAGCATAAAATTGAATCCTTGAAAGTGGCAGGGAGGAGTTTTAGCTTATGAGCATCCGAAGAGTAATCATAACTCCTACACAATATATCAATTTAAAAAGGATAGAATCAGGATCTTCGTGCACTTTACCATGAAAACGTGGTACAAGAGAAGGTGGGATATTCTTCATTTGAACCACTGCATGTGGACCCACAATCAAAAACCCAAAAGTAGATTGCTCCTCTTTTGGTTGGTTCTCAACCATCTCTTCAGCATGCACATATTCATTATCTACCATTCCTTCTCCTTTAAACATACCACTTCCCACAAACTGTGAAGGTTGAATGTGGTTCAAATTTATCTTTTTAGTCCAAATAGTCTCCTCCTTCTCTTCTGACGGTTGTGAGATTCCTGAACTGTTGTCCCCAGAGTCCAAGTGAATGGTACTTGCATGATGGGTTTGTGTCTTCTTAGAATTCCTGCCTACAATAGAAGGCCTCGTGTGAGAAAAACTTTCTGATTTATCAATATTTCCTCTGCCCTTCTTTGGCTTTGGATCCCTACCTCTCCTAGTCATACATTTTAAAAGAAATCAAACCAGAAATAATTAACAAAACTGTAAAAAAATCTTGATGGAACAAATCAAATCAAATGTTGCTGCTAATTCAAAAATATATCTACAACACACAATTAATTCCAAAGAAATTCCTTCAAGAAATAGAATCACATTGCACTTTGAAAAAATAAAGCATACTTACCTCTACTGCAGAAAAAAGAAAAACCAGAATTTTACCAGAATTCGTTTCAACGCCTCCCCAACAACGACGCCAAAATGTTGGGTGTAGTAATTGAATTTCAATTACTCAACACTTAATTATTAATCCAGGGCCATTATCAATCCAGGGTTTCGTAAGCTTCGAGGCGTAGCATTGTAAAGAAGACCTTGAAATTATGTTTTTGTACTACCAACAAAATGACACTACACCACTCAAGAGACTGGATTTTCACTATGAAAAAACAGAGATCTTAAAGAAATAACTCAAGAGAAAACAAATCCAAGATTCCTTTCAAACCATGCAAGCACAAACATTTCAAAATAGAAATACTTTTCAAAATAAATCTCTTCCTGCAATCAGTTCCTGTACTGGAAAAGGAAAAACAATACCTGCACTATGTTCATGTACTGAGTAAAACAGAACAGTACTTGCACTCTATTCATGTACTAGGAGAAATAAAACACTTTATTCCTGTACTAAAGAAAAACGCTTTGTTCTTGTCCTAAAGAGGATTTTGTGTAGCAAGTCTAAACTCAAATATTGTGGAAAGAAGCCTTGCTTGAATTAAGACAAAACTCCTAGACTCATCACACCTTCAATGCATGAACCTCAAGACTTCATCAATCATCGAAAGAAATATTAAACTCCTGTGCATAAATAGGAAAAAAACGTAACAAATATATCTATCTTGTTCTGGTTTAACACTATGTTCAAGGTTGGCTTTTGTGCATATAAATTTATAAATAAAACTCAAATGATGACTCCAATTTGGTTAAAGATGACAATATTTTGTTCTTGCACTTATCATTTCCAAACAACCAAACGAAAAGTTACGTTTAACATGCCTAGAGTGACACAATGAAATATTAAATCAAGAGGTCCCCAGCCGAGAATAACTTCACCTACATAATAAGGCTGCTAAATAGATACCAGTACTAGAATAAGGGTTTTCGCTTGCCTGTTATGAAAAAAAGACAATTTGAATAATAAATGTATCAATTGCCAAGCAAGATTAAAATAACCCCTTCTGTAGATCTTATCTCAGGGAATATGTGCACACCGCAGAGTAGATCTAAGCTGAAGAGATGACTTCGAAATCAAAAGAGAATTTCCAGTTCCAAACGTTACTGTGGTTTACAATAAACTAAAGAAATTCTTCAATAACAAAGGAAGCTCTACTCAAAAGTAAACCCTAAGCATAAACGCGAGAACAAAAAGTTACAAATCTGAACCTTTATCACTCGTTTTGAAAGAAAACACACAAGAACTTTCTAATCGGGTGCACCTCTTACAAGCAAACCTTCACACATAAATATTTATCACATCATTACTCATCACATAATATAATAGACATAGGGAGAACAAGTTGGGTTGGTTGGGCCCTATCCAACCAACTCGTTTCCCTATTTAAGGAACAAGATTAATCTATAAGGACAGGTTAGTCATCACAGGAAATAAATAAACGAATGCATGAATATGGAATTAGTACTCTTTTATTAAACATCATAAGTCTCTTCTCGATACACATCGTATAGTGACAAATCTAGGCTCAGAGAGGTCGTGTTGATACAAACTTTTTGAAAATATAAACACCAAAATTGTTAACAGTATCGCTAGCTTCCATCCTAATCTATCTTAACATATATACAAATTACATTGGATCTCAACTGTATCGAACATATAACAAAATATGGAGTTGTTGGCAACTAATCCCTAACTTTAGAAACCCTCCAACGCTCCAAGCCATTTGCAAGAAAACATGAGCAGGTCCTCAGGAGTGAATGCACTCTTTTCTTCTTTGACATCTGGGATCGACTCCTAGTCAAACTCTTGAACCAACGGTATTCCATATTCAATGGAGGAATAAGGATGAGTGCAAGGTTTCTCGAGATCTTCATGTACCATAACCACTTTTGATATCGAATTAGTGAACATACATTGTAATAGTTGTAAGGTAATATAAATGGAAAGTTACATAGAAAAACAACGACCTTTTTTTACTTTTAATTAAAATGAGCATACATTATCCATTTACCCAAAGAATGATTAAATAAACTATAAATACTTGCATAGAGATCTTATTTAGGTTGTAAAAGAGAGGTTAAGGTAGGGTGATTTAGGTGAAAAGTAGAACAATTAGGGAACCAAAACTTTTTCTATTAAATGTAATTTTAGGTATGCTTTTTCACATAATGATATTTCTTATAAATTTCTAAGTATAATTGAATTATGCATATATGTATTATTGTGAAAATCATGAAAAAACATGACAAAATGAACTTATATTATATCTCCTCCAATTTTTTCTTTTCTTTTTATGTTTTTTTTAACATTTTCTTTCGAATTATGTTTTTTTTTTTTTTAACTTTTGTGTATTCGTTGACCAACAGAGTAAGAAATAGTTGTGAGAACTTGCACAGAACAAGTGAGCCTAAAACTATGTAATAATTATAGTCATAAAAGTGTTTGAATTGTTGCTAAAAAAATCTTTATTGAAATTGTCAATAAAACTTGTACGATACATGGAAAAAAATTATGCATTTATTTTTCAAAAAAGAGAATTCTCTTGATAAAACAAGATGAGTGTCTGTGCACTTGTCCATTGACCTAATCTGTTAGCCTTTGTTCATATTGACTAATATTTTTATTTGAAATAAAAATTAAATATAAAAAACATTAATTTACATTCTAAACCAATAAATGAATAATTAAACACAATTTGATTTCTATAAATTTATAATTAATCATGAATTTTCTATATTAATTAATTTTATTCTTTTTTTGTCAACAGAGAAATCTGCAATTGCAGTCTCCCAAACTCGGGTGACACGGGGTCGATTGTGACCGCTACCACTATAACCCGTGGGAAACTGCCCCCGCCCCTCTCCACAACTCTGGGTTAGTCCGGGGAATTGAACTCGTGACCTTGAGAAGAGAGCCCGCCTTTCTAACAAACTTCACCGTGTTGTGATTACCAACTCCTCTACCCTATAGGACTTATATTAATTAATTTTATTCATTAATACAATAATTTTTTAATTATGCTATAAAATTAAATATCTATATATATATAATATTTTCATATTTTATTTTTAAATTTTTAAATACATACAAATCCAATATTGACGGAAAATTTAATAATACCTATGTGATTCAATAGCAATCCAATATCAACCGAAAATTTAATAATACCTAAGTGATTCATTAGCAATTTTAAATAAGTCAAGGATATATCTCTTTTCATTTATTTAATCTTGGATTTTTATTTTTTATTTTTATACATGTGTGGTATCTAAATCTTTTAAATTTTCAGTTAGAATTTTTATTTTTTATTTTTATGTATGTGTCATATATGAATCTTCTAACTTTTCGGTTGGTAATTCTAATTCTATAAAACGTGAAAACTGATGTTTAGTGTTTTCCGAATAATAATCAAAGTCCAGTGGCTTTCGGTGAATTTTCTGTTTGAATATTTTTTAAGATTTAATTGGAAAATTATCTCACTAATCACTGATATTTTGATAGAATTTTTGGGATAATCTTTTTAGTTAGGGATTTGTGGAGAGGCTGGGAGTGTTTATTATTGAGCCAAGAGGCTAATTTTACAGCAAAATATGATGTGTAATTTTGCCCATCCATCATCAAAGTTGAAATTTTACTCATGTTGGCCATTTTTTTTTTATTTTAAATTTATAAAAATAAAATAAAATAATGATACAAAACATTTAAAGAATGTCTGCTCATAAAAAATTCTACATGTGAAGAAATTGGATCTCTCTATGCTCATGTTAGATTTGTATTTAAGATGGATCTATATGGTGAGGCTTTACAAGAAAATGGCAGAATACATCAAACAAATGAAAAAACAATCTGCCCCATAAATTATCTTTAACTTCATGGACATCAATATCTAATATAATACTATATATCCTTTATATATAGCTTGAATTTCTTTTTTAATATATATAATTTGAATGGGCTTAATGATCAAAAACATGTATTTTCTCCTAAAAATTACATTTTCAAAACCAAAAAAAGATTAAATATATATGTTTTCATAGACTTAGCACTCAAAATCTCTAAACCGATATAGATTTCTACTATTTGACTTAAAAATAATTTTAAAATTACATAATAATAATATTTTGACGGTATTCATTTCTATTCCCCAACCACTTACCCATGGTAAAATCAAAAGTTATAACAAAGTATTCCGTGCCAAATAATGATGATGAGAAGCGGTAATTCCTGTCATTGTCGATCCCATAATAATGACACGATGACGAGGATCAACCATCCCATCCTTGCAAGGACGCAACAAAGCCACGTTAGAATCATTTGGCATCTGGTGGTGTAGTTTAAGAAAGCCAAAGCAGCTGGGTAGCCCATTCCAGTTTTTTTTAAAAAGCACCCATTCAGAAAAGCGGACAGCTCAGAGCGTTATTTACAAAAGCAGGCAGGTCAGAACGTCATTTATTCACAAAAGCAGGGAGCTCTCGGAACGGTCATTTATTCACAAAAGCAGGGAGCTCCCTCTATAAAAGGGATCCACTGCTGGCTTCGATGGTTTCATCTTAATTTTTTATTTTGTTTGGATCGATCTTGAATTGACCTCTCTTCTGCCGTCGCCCTTTACTTGCTTTCATGTTCCTGCTGGTTCTCTTTCATTTGTTTTGATGTTTTTTTTTCTTGTATTGCTCAGTTTCCTTTTTGCCTGTTCAACCATGATTAGCTTGTATATTTCTGTGTTTGTATTGCTCCGTTTCCGTTTTATCTGTTCAATCATTATTAGATTGTATATTTCTGTGTTTTCTTTTTTGGGTGCACCCTATTTTGTTTTTCAATTTTTATCTTCTTGATATCATAGCAAGATCATTTGCAGGGATAGAAAAGAACCTATAATAGGTTGGAGTCCATAAAAATGGAGAGGTACTGGAAATTGGAGCTCAATTCATTTGTGACATCATCAAAATCTTTGTCAGGTAATATTTTCCTATGCATTTATTTTGATATCTCTATTTGAAATGATGTTTTATATTCTGTGAGATAAATTAAATTTTAAAATCAACCATAATTTTTTAATATACTTCAACACATTTTACATTCATCTTTCAAAATTAGGTGACGCCCGGCTTAAATTCAAATATCAGTGATATAAGATTTGTTGTGATTATGCCGAATCCTCTGTTTTTGGCGTCCATAGGTGATGCTCGGCTTAAATTCAAATATCAGTGATATAAGATTTGTTGTGATTATGCTGAATCCTCTGTTTTTGGCGTCCATTTAAATCCTTATTTAAATGATGCATGATATTCATGATTTGTCATGCTTCGATGTTTGTGTGCCAGGGCAGTTACTTTTGTACAAGATCTGATGCAATGGCTATAAAGGATATCTTGCAGTTGCAGAAGTAAGGTGGAGTTACTTTTGTACAAGATGTGACGCAATGGCTATAAAGGATATCTTGCAGTTGCAGAAGGAAGGTGGAGTACTTCTTATACAGGTATGCCTTCCTCTTCCCTATGCACATAGGAAGAAACAAAGCTTTACTGCAATTTTGTAATTCGAAGCTACAAAAAATTAGCGATCAAAGAGGCAACAATTCTTCAATCTAATCGACGATACATTTATTAATCTCATCGAAAATATATTTATTATATGTATGGTTTTGTAAAGTACTCTGTCATGATCATTTAACTTAAATTAGGGTATAATTGTAACTGTGGGTTTGATTCAGTGTCTACTCGCACATTCAGATTTGACTTGGAATATAGAGAACATGCTCTCACCTTCATATATAGAATATAGAGAACATGCTCCCACTTTCATATTGAAATCGTGTCTATATGTTTTCTTGGGCTTTAAAATATAAACTATCGAATGGTTCGGACGAAACCCATATAAAATTAGGCCTGGAGTTTTAAGGTGTGGTCAGTGGCTGTCAAAACTATTACAGGAAATCATCCATTTCCATGTGTAGCGCCCTCGGAATGTAGTAGGAAATATGTATCCGGTGGATGGTTCAGGGGAGGGAGAAGCCAGAAATATGTATCCGGTTGACGGTTTAGCGGAGGTAGTGGCTTCCCAAAAAAAGAAAGGAGGTAGTGGCTTCCCAAAAAAGCAAGAAGGATGAGCTAGACAGCAGGTATTCGATTCTATCCATAATTGGTGAATGGTACCACCTCATCCAGAGGTGGTAGAACCCGGAAATATGTATCCAGTGGACGGTTCAAAGGAGGTAGGCACCGGAAATATATATATCCGGTGTAGGGTTCCATAGGAGGTAGGCGCCAAAAATATATAGCCGTTGAAGGAAGATGGAGAATGGCTATATATATGTCAAAGCCTTATCAGGTTTCAGCATTTTCCTCCTCCTCTGTCTATGTTCAGATCTGTGCTTGGCTGGCTGTCTGTCTGTCAGTCTGTGGTTTGAGTCTGGGTAGGTCTGTGTCTAGGTCGAGCTTGAGTCCATGTCTGTCTGTGTGGATAGAGGAGGATGAGGCTAGAGTGAAAAAGATTGGAGGCAAGAAAAATGGCAGTTAATTTGTTTACAATTCTTGGGATCACGGAGATCAATGATCTTTCTAAGTATGGTGTGAATTGATTGCCATTTAATTCAGCAGCAATCCTATTTAATTGCCCTCTATTCTTTTTTACATCATTTCCTGTATTCTTTTTTACACCAGAAATGAGTGGAGAAGGAAACAGATCATTGGCGTTGTTGCGGTTCGAACGCTACCTCGCTGAAGAAATGGAATCATCACTACCAATCCCAAATCCAGGTATATATATTAATGGGCCTGCATCTCCCCTGTTAATTAGTTTAAACATTGTGCACCAATCATTTTTATTGAAGTTAAAGTTGTGCCTCCTCAATAGTTATACCTATGCGTCTACCATATTTATTAGATTTAATTTTGCATTTATTTCTTTAATATTTCAGTATTGGTGTGAATCAAATTCCATTGCTCCTTTGTCAGAAGGAATTCTATCTGATTACCCTGTATTTTGAATGGAACTCCATTTAATTCTGATATTTCTGCTAATATCTGCTCCTTTGTCGGAAGCAATTCTATTTCATTACCCTCACTTTTAGTAAAGTATTTAGCCATTTACACAAGAAATGAGTGAAATGAAATCCTACGAAATCATTAGTACGAATCCCAATTCCAGGTATATATATATATATATATATATAAGATGGCTCTGCATCTGTGTCATTTTTTTAGAAAGTTCAGTGTCCTTCTCAATGGTTTAAACGTGATGCGTCCACCACTTTTAGTAGATTTATTTTTTCATTCATTTGTCTAATCCGCCTTTATGGCTTTTCCACTTTTAGTCTCCCAATGCCAATTCAAGCATCATTCGGCTTTTATGTATTTGGATTTAATCTGTTGTGTATTTGGATTTAAGGGGTTTTTTTGGTATAACCCTCTCTAGTTGTGCAGTATGTTAGTAGTTTAATCCATGGTTCTGGGTACCCTGTGGTGTATTGGCGTAACGGTATACCCTGTTTTCTTTACTGCATATAATGCTTTTCTGGTGTAATCTGCTTCCCCTGATTTTCTGGTATGCCCTGGTGTAATCTGCTTCCCCTGATTTTCTGGTATGCCCTGCTCTGGGTCTGTGTTCTGCCGCATGTGCTCTTTATGGTGTTATCCGAGCTCGCTCTATGGTGAATTCACCAAGTGAGTGTGGCTATGGTATCGCTTCTAATTATTTCGTTATGATTAGGTTTGCCTAGCTTTTTTCCCAGGCTTTACACTCCAATCCATGAACCCCAGGTTTTTCATTATTTGAGTATATAAATGGAAGGGCATATATAAAAGAATAAATATAAAATTTTTATTATACTTTATTAAAAATAAAATATTGTATTCTTTCATGTGTTTTTTTCTTAATATTTAAATATTGTGTGACAGATTTATTTACAGAAATAGTTTACTTATACTTTCTGAAAAGTAATAATGAAAGTACATCTATTTTCATTATTTGAGTATATAATAGAAGAGTTATATGTAAGAGACGAATTACAAAATTTTCATTATACTTCATTAAAAATATTTTATTATGCTTTAATGTGTTTTTTTCTAATATATATATGTTGTATGGAAGAATTATTTACAGGAATGACTTTTCATTATGGTTCTACTCAAAGTAATATTTATATGTTGTATTGCAGATTTATTCACAGTGATGGTTGTGTTCTCATTATGGTTCTGCTCAATGTAAATATTGATGTACTTATCTACTTATATTATTTCTTTTCTTTTCTCAATATTGTGAGAAAATTATGTACATGCAGTGATTAATAAAGTGATTTTTTAATGGAAGGAGTTAAAACTAAAACTCCTTCCAAATGCTGGAGAAGGATGGGCCCCATTCTTCTTAGAGTAGTGTAGAGTTTTTTTGTGAGTTGATTATTTTTCCTTAAACTCATACATATCACAATACATTTTTTTATAGGCATTTACAGTATAGCATTCATATTTAAAAATTCATATTTAAAACATGTAGTTCTACATATCAATTATATGAATTTATATTATAAATATCTTTAAAAAATTGCACACATATAAATTATACAATTTTACACAAATACATAAAAAAACACTAAATATCTCTCTACTAAACAAACTATTCAATTTAATTTTTGTTTTTATATTATTTTTGTTTTTAACTATTTTTTGAAAGTTTCCTTATTTGAATATGTATTTTGTATGTTTATGCCAAAGTGGTTGTATTGAATT
>APFE031526475.1:0-15636 GCA_000404065.3 Pinus taeda | reverse complement strand
TTCACTGAGCTTTGAGTCCGGCGGGCGCAACACCCAAAGGAAGGGCTGCCCGCTCGCCTCCAGTCCCAGTGCCAGCTCTCTCACTTGGGCCGGAGAAATATATGACTCCGATCCAAACGAGACGTACACGACGGAACCTGGTGTTTGGCGACCTAGCCACTCCATAATCTCGACATCCCGGGGACTCCGGATTTTGTCCTTCGCGGGGAGATCAGTTACCGGCCCGACAGCCCAGAACGGTTTGCGGTATCCACCACCGTCTCGGGCATCGACGCTCTCTAGATGTTGGACGAATTTGGGCTCCAGCTCCGCAAAGGTGTTAATCAGAATCCCGTCCGCCAGCCGCCTCGTGAACTCCTTCTGCTTCTGGATCTGGGTTCGCACAAACTCGGGCGTCGCCTGCAACCTGCTGAGGGCGTTGGCGACCTCCGGCAGAGGCTCCCTCTCTTCCCAGTATCTCGCTTCACCGCACAGCCACAGCAGCGCGTTGCAGGGGAAGAACATGAACGACCGGATGCCGAACTTGGCCGCCGCGGCCGCCGAGCAGTCCATGTACATGTCATAAATGAAAACCAAGCGTTTGGGAGGCGGAAGACCCCGTGATTCGTAGTATTCGTGACCGGTCAGCTCCGCCATGAGAGCCTCCAAGGGCTTCTGCATTTTCTGTATGAGATCGAATATGAGCGGCAGCATGTCGCGGGAGATGTCATTGACGTTCTGGCAGCCCTCCTGCAGAGGAGAATCGGAGACCGATAGATCCTGGAAGTATAGTGGGAGGTCTTCCCATCCCAGCACTCGGGGTCGGAGTATCTGCAGATTTGAAGGGAGGCTAACGTAGATGACTGTTACTCCTTTGGTCGCCAGCATTCTGGAGAGGTGCAAGAATGCATTGAAGTGACTGTGGGCTAAGAAGGGTAACGCTACTGCGTATAATCTACTTTCCCCTTCCATGACCTTGGACGGATTTTGTATGCAATGGTTTACATATATATATATCTCACTGGAGAAGCAAAATCCGGTGAGACGACGAGAGAGCATGAATGGTAGTTGGAAAATATAAAAATATTTTGACACTTGCTATGTTTATGTGAATGAAATAGTACCCTTGCAACCAACAAAGGTATATTTATTCATGGGCTATCTGATAGGCTAATAGTCAGTTCTATATTTTTATATAGTAGTTTGAGGTTATAATTTTCTTATGAATACTTAATTATGTTGAAGGTTACATTAGGAAAAAAAAAGTTTTACTATGAAAATAAATCAGGTTTACTTTATTCTTTATAATAGTTACGTTAAGATTTACTAATGTTAGGTATATAATATTAGTCTTATGGGCTTAATATTATTTCCTTAGATACATAATACCTCGGAGTTTTAGTATTAATTCCTTGGATAATAAACTCAATATATAGAAACCCTAAGATAAATATTAAAAATACTAAAATAAGCATAATTGAATTGATAAACTCTAAAAATAATAATAATAATATTATTATTATTAATTTATATTAATATTATATTACTAATATATTATGGATTTATATTATTATTAATAATTAATAATATATAATCATATATATTAAGATCTTAAGAATATTGTTGATATTGTATATAGTTGTTAATTATTCATTAAATAATTGTCTTTTAAAAAAATTACACCAATAATTCACTTGCACCAATTTTAAATTTTATTGAATCGTTTTTTATGAGCATAGTATATATATAATATAATATTATAATTGTAATATTATTATTATTTTATTATATATTATAAATATAATAATTATATATATTGTAATATATATTAATAATTCCTAATAATAATAATAAAATTTAATATAATAGCATTATTTATTATTATTATTAATTATAGCTATTATATTATTATTTTATTATTATTTGGCTATTATTATTATAATATATTAATATATATAATATTATTATAATGAAATATTATTATTATGAATTATTATTATTATTTATAATATATAATAATTATTTTATTATATTTACATTGTTATTATTATTTTATAATTTTATATTATTATTATAATAATATAATAGTAATTATATTGGGCGAGCTTCTGAGAAAGTCGAGGCGCGGGAGGGTTATAGGTTGTGGTGGAAGTTTTACCCATGGAGGGAAGTAGAGGAGGGAGCATCACTCCCTCTTACAAGGAGGCGGTAGTGAGCAAGTGCAAGATACCTCTGGATAAAGGCAGAGGGAAAGCGGAGGAAGGAAGGAGAAATAGGGAAGAGGAAAATGAAGGCTCCAAATCGAAGGAGAATGATGGCACAAAAGACAAGGAGAAAAATGACAAAAAACAGAGAAGAAAAGACAAAAATCAGAAGGGACCGTGTAAACCCAAGGTTGAAATCACTCCTAGAGTAGTATTAAATAATCTAGCACTACAGGCGCATAGGGAGCACATGCAGGCGTATGCAATCATATGCAAATTTATGGGGTTATGGCCCACTGAAAAAGCTTTACAATCTTGGATCAGATACCACTGGAAGCCCAAAGAGAGCACTGATCTTCATCTAGAGTCCAAGGGTTTCTTCACTGTGGTGTTCACCAACATTGAGGATAAAGACAGAGTGTTTGAAGGCGGGTCCTACTTCTATGCGGCGGCAGGGCTCTATATGAGGCCATGGATGATGAAATTTGTTCCAGAGAGAGAAACTTTTACCTCAATCCCGGTTTGGGTAAGACTCTATTCTCTACCTCTTGATTATTGACAAAGAGAATCGCTAGCTGCCATAGGCAATAAATTAGGAAGGTTTGTCAAAGCTTCTGAAGCCACAAGGAGGGGAAAATATACTTCCTTTGCTAGAATCTGTGTGGAGATGGATCTATATGGAGCTCTTCGGGATGAAGTTATCTTGGAGGTTTTTGATGAGGAATGGGTGCAGACAGTAGACTATGAACATATTCCATTTAGATGTCGTAGATGCCATGGACATGGACACCTTCTACGAGACTGCCCTTTCAGTATAGTAGAAAACAAAAGTAAAAACAACACAATGAAAGAAACAGATAGCTTTCACAGAGTTGTCCATAAAGGAAAAAGTGGCAAAAAAGGGCCAAAGCAATAGCAAGCGGGAGGACAAAAGGCCAGCCAGAATTAATACCAAGTTCTCGAAGAGGATGAAGAAATAGAAGTAGAAGATCAAGTAATGAAGGAAGGCTATGAGAAGACAGAGAAGGAAGAAGATAATGATCAAACACATGAAAATGAAAAGAAGAAAGGAAACATGATGAGTGATTCAGAACTGGAAATGGATCAGGAAATGAACTAGAGTGAGATGGAAATGGAGGACAATGAGCTACATGAGATTCTTGATAGAGAAAACCTAGATCTAGAAGGATTCCTAAATCAGGGAACTATGGGAGGGGTAGAATCACTACCACAAGAAAGGATCAATAGAATACATCAGCTATTCCTATGGAAAACTCGGGCAAAGGGTTTGGAGGAAGTAAATAACATTGAGAGGCAGAGTAACGAAGGAGTGAAAGCAGTAAAAGCGACTCTGGGGCTGGAACCAAGAAATCCCGGAAGAAAAAGAGGCAGAAAAAAGCAGAAAGAGCTACTGATGGAATGTGGAAAGCTGATGGTAGACTCAAGTAAGATGAAAGATCTAACCAGTTATTCCTTTACTAATCTTTAATTATGAAGTTCACAACTTGGAATATTAGAGGTCTAGGCAGCAG
Source organism: Pinus taeda (assembly GCA_000404065.3). Lineage (NCBI taxonomy): Eukaryota > Viridiplantae > Streptophyta > Pinopsida > Pinales > Pinaceae > Pinus > Pinus taeda. The sequence goes on along the minus strand of APFE031526475.1, from coordinate 11,921 downwards.
GAGAAAACAAAGAATGTTGAATAATAGAATGAAACAAGCAGCTCCGGATATAATTTTTGTCCAAGAAACGAAATGCTCTATTCAAAAGTTAAAGCAAATCCATAGTAAATGGCTCATCAGATTTGAGTTTCTCGAAGTTAAAGCTGAAAACTCAACAGGGGGTATCATCACTTTCTGGAATCCCTAAAAGATTGGAATAATCGATGTGAAGGCATCAAGGAACTATTTATTAGTGGTCATACAGCCTATACGAGACAGGGACACTTATCTAGTCACGAATGTTTATGGCACTCAAAGGTTGGATGACAAAATCAGGTTTTTAGATTCCTTGGTGGATCTCCGGGGTAGGCATGTAGGACTACCTGGGGTCATAGGAGGAGACTTCAATATGATCAGATCTCTCTTAGAGAAAAAATGGGGTACAAGAGCTCTAAACAAGGATGCCTCAGCCTTCCAAAACTTTTCAGAAAGCATGAAGCTAGTTGACATTGAGACAAACAATGGCCTCTGCACTTGGAATAATAAAAGAGGAGGGGATTCCCAGGTAGCCTCTAAGTTAGATAGATTCATGATCTCGGAGGATCTCATGCTTTTAGACAAGGAAATAATTACAAGAATTCTCCCTTTTAGTGTCTCAGATCACTGGCTAGTGCTAATGGAGATCAAGGGTATAGGCACCCCAAGAAATCGACCTTTCAAATTTGGAAATATTTAGTTTTCACATCTAGATTTTATCAGCAACATTGGAAAATGGTGGGCAGAATATTTGCAGATTCGAGGATCGTCAATGTTCCTACTACACAAAAGATTAAAGCACATGAAGATGAAGCTAAAAGCTTGGAACAAGGATGTATTTGGGAATATTTTTGTAGGTAAGAAATTTGTAGAAAATATAATTCTGGAGCTCAACCAAACTCTGATCAAGGAAGGATTTGATAAGAACAAAAATGAATAGGTAGAGAAATACCATCTAGAATGGGAAAAGTTGTGTAAACAAGAGGAAATTTTTTGGAAACAAAAATCAAGAGTTCAATGGCTCAAGGAAGGAGAACTCAACATCAAATTTTTCCATAGATCCACCATTGCTAATAGGACTCACAACAGGATCTCTTCGATCAAGAACGAGGATGGGAAGATCCATCAAACCCATGAGGAAATTGAAGCATTGCTAGTTAAACACTTCCAAGGTATTGCCCAAGAAGACATTTTAGTAACGAAGCCTTTCATCAAAGACTTCGCTAAACACATCCCTAAGTTGGTATCTAGAGAGGACAACTGTAATCTCAATAGACCGGTAACTGAAAAGGAGGTAAGCGAGGTACTCAAGGAAATGAAAAATGGAAAAGCCCCTGGTCTAGATGGATTCAATGTGGATTTATTCAAAGTTTGTTGGAACATTGTCAAAAAGGATATTGTAAGGGTTGTGGAAGATTCCAAGCTGAACAAAACTGTTTTGAAAGCTCTCAACACCTCCTTCATCGCCCTAATTCCAAAACAGGATGATGCTCAAATGCCAAAGAAGTATAGGCCCATCGCCTTATGCAAGGTAGCTTACAAGATAATTTCCAAGGTAGTGGCCAACAGACTCAAACCTTTACTTCCTACGCTTATTTGGGGTGAACAATCTGGGTATGTGGAAGGCAGACAAATTCTAGATAACATCATTCAAGTTCACGAGGTGGTTCACTTGTTGACTAGTAAAAAGAAAGTGAGTATGATAATGCAATTAGACATAGCCAAAGCTTATGATAAAGTAAACTAGACATATATCAAGAAAGTTCTTTCTGCGTTTGGTTTTGATCACAACTGGATGAGATGGGTGATGGCCCTAGTGACTTCCTCCAGCTTCTCAATTTTAGTTAATGGCTCTCCCTCTGAAAATTTTCTTCCTTCTAGAGGACTCAGACAGGGTGATCCACTCTCACCTTTTCTCTTCATCCTCATGATGGAAGGGCTAGGGCGGCCCATTAAGCATGCTAAAGATACGAGAAAAATTCAAGGACTCCAACTATTGGAGAATGGGCACGCTCTGACCCATCGACAATTTGTAGATGACACCATGTTACAGGGAATTCCCACAGTCAAGGAAGTGCTTACATACAAAAAAATTATGAGTGACTTTGCAATGGCAACAAGTATGGAGGTCAATCTTTCCAAATCAAATTTTTTTTTCCTCAACACCCACATTGCCATCCAGAGAAATGTCTCCAAAATTCTAGGCTTTCAAAGAGATTCCCTCCCCTTGAGATATTTGGGAGTTCCTCTAACGGTTAAACCCTTGCATAAGAGCATTTGGGAGCCGTTAATCAGCAAGATGCAAGACAAAGTCAGAAAATGGACAATCAGGTCTTTAAATCTTGCTAGTAGACTAGTTCTTGCAAAGGCAGTGCTCCAAGCTATCCCAGTCTTTATGCTATCAGCTCTTCTTGCTCCAAAAGGAGTCCTACAGCAATTCAGAAATATCCAAAGAGATTTTCTTTGGGCAAGGAGGAAACTAGGAAAAAATGGGCTTTAGTTTCTTGGGAAAATATCTCTAACCCTAGGAACCAAGGAGGCCTAGGATTGGATGATCCAGAGATTCTCAGCAAGGCTCTGGGAGCCAAACTTTGGTGGCGTGAATTAAGGATCTTGAGGTTCAATGGGAAAGCATCTGGAAGGAAAAATATTCCAGCTCCTGGCACTCTTCTAAGCTAATAAGAATGGAGGGAAATAGGAAGGGCTCTCCTATATGGAACAAAGCCCGAGAGAACAAAGGAGTGGTCCAAAAAAACAGTTTCTAGGAAAACAAAAATGGAGATCAGGCACTATTCTGGGAGGACAAATGGCAACAAGAACCAACAATTTTGACAAAGGATTTTTTAGGCCTCAAGCAAGAGACAGACAACCAAGGATTAGTAAAGGTAAAGGACTTTTGGGAAAATGCTCACAATACCGAAAAATGGAGAACATGGAAAAAAATAGATGGTAGAGAGGACATAACCCTCAACAACAAAGCAAAGACCCTAATAAGGATGTTGGATCAAAGGATGATTTTATTCACTTAAGGGCAGGATCAACTAAGATGGGGCAACAACAAAGAGGGCAACTTTAATATTAAGGAAGCAAAAGGTATTCTCCTAGGGTTGGAATCACAAGCTCCGGTGAAAATCTGGCAGAAGCTATGGAGGAACAAAGGCTAGGTGAAAATCAACCTTTTTATGTGGCTGGTTCACCATAGGAAAATCTTAACCTGGGACAATATTAGAAAGAGGGGTATGTTGGGAACTTCCTGATGCTAGCTCTGTGAAGCACAAGAGGAGACAATGGAACACCTTCTCAATAGCTGCATTTTCACCTCAAGGATATGGGATTTTTTGCCTACATCTTCAATCAGTCTGATAGGGTCAGAGATAGTATCACAAACACCATAAACAATTGGAGGAATAAGGTTTCGGTTTATGAGGTTCTTAACTCAGCCTGGGCTCTCCTACCAAGTTTCATAATATGGAAAATAAAATAATTTTAAAGAAGAAAAGAACTCATCTCTCCCCCTGTTGGAGCAGATCTTGAAACAACTAAAAGAGACAGTGGGCACAACAGTTAGGGATCTCCCCAAAAATCCTTCCTCAAAAACAGAGTTGAAAATACTCAGACAGTTAGACATGCAGGGGCTCACTCCACAAGGTCTAGACAGGAAAATAATCTTAAGGGAATCGATTAAGGATTTCTGGACCCCACCCCCAGAAGGCTTTTTGAAGTTCAACATCGATGGAGCTTCTAAAAATAACCACGGAATGGCTGGCTTTGGAGGAGTTCTAAGGGATGAAATAGGAAACATCATCTCCCTCTTCCACTATCATTTAGGAAAAGCTACCAACAACATGGCGGAACTAATGGCATTGGAGCAATGCTTAGACTTTTTGAAACAGGACAACTATCATAATGTGATAATAGAAGCTGATTCAGAGTTAGTCATTAACGTAGCCAAGAAAATTAGTCATGGAACAGAGCCTAAAAAAGTTTCAAAACATTGGAGGTTAATAAGGGTGCTCCAAAAAATTCAAGTCCATCTTCAGGGACTTCGCACACTTAGATTCAACCATGTGCGCAGAAAGGCCAACAAATTAGAGGACATCCTAGCCAACCAAGGGGTCACCTGTAAGGACAACTGTAATTCGATGAGTTGGTTGGGTATGCCACAAAACGATCTAAAAGGACTTTTCCATACCTAGGCGGAAGAGGATAAAAGAGTGTATCAGAACATAACTAAGGAAGCCAAGACACAATGAGCAGATTTATGCAGGATTCACATTTTTGGTCAGAAAACTCAATGGAGGATAGCACGACAAAGGCGGCCTTTGTAGCTTCGATCATCACGCTGATGAAAATCCCTGAAGGCGAGCGATGGGTTTTCTCTACCAGGAGAAAGTTTGAGAACAATAAACGTCCTGGCGGCAACACTTCCCATTATTCTCAGGGTAGGGAGACTAAACCACCTCTCGAGTGGTTTTGGTGTGATCGCACCACTTTCAAGCCAAAGGTGGTTTCGTATTCTGGGTAGTGATACCTTTCATCGCTTGACACGTGGATGAGGGAAGGGTCGGAAAACCACCCTCATCGCACATTAAACTTCAATGATTTTCCGGCACGCAATGTTCAACTCAACCGTATGATTATTTATCGTTCGATCAATGCTTAGGATTGTGCGAGGGCCTAGTGGGGTCGGGGGGTTGACTTCTTGCTTCTTTTTGAAGTGTTTTGTTTCTCGAGTGTAAGCTTATTCAAGAATTTTGCAAGGCAGTGTTTCTAAAGCTGTTTAAGAGTGGGATTGCATGGGGTTTTTGGGGGAGAGCTTAGGTGCCAAATGACTCCCGTAACTTGTTTTATTCGGTACTCAAAAGTGTTTGGTGGGAACCTTTTGGGGTTTGAGAGCTTAGTTTCATTAGAACATCTTCCTATTGGTGGATTTATGTAAGTATTGTAAATCATGTTTGATTTAATGGAAAGAAGGCATGACTCTTGCTTTAGCAAAAAAAAATAATAGTAATTATATTATTATATTTTTTTAATATAATGATAATTAATTTATTATGAGTTATTCTATTATTAATTCATATTACTAATTTTTAGGAGTTTATTATTATTATATATTAATATAATAATATATAAAATAATTTGGTTATTAATGATGATGGTTAATGTCCATTGAGACCAAACTTTGGTATATCGGACCTAAAGAAATGAATTATTTAGTTTGATTTAAGATTTTATTCGTATGCACAAAAAGCTTGGAGAGAAGCCTTCCGAGCTCACTGTAATTTTGTAATTTTGACATTGTAAAAGGCCAAGAATGTTAGTATTACAACAGAGATTTTGAAACTCAGATCTAATGTGGTTGTACGTGGGGCACTCTAAGAGGAAGTGATTTTCATCTTAGATGTTTGTATTCTCACAGAGATGGCAGAACCTTTCCATCCATGGTGTTTTAGGAACTGTCCAATGACCTGTTTCACTATGGAGCTCATGAGAGTTCATTCTAATCTTGGCTATATTAATTTTCTTCTTTGAGCTAGATAAAACAGAGAGATACTTTTCATCTTCTAGGGTGGGGTTGATGACCTCCTTATAATATCTTAATTTTCTTTTAGCTGCTAAATCTTTCTCACACCACATTTTTTCTTTGAACTTAGAAGTAACAATATTTTTAATTTTATTAATGTTTTGCAATGCAACATTCTCATCGATCTCCCAATGGTTTAACTAGGCCCTGGTGTTTTTATACCGGCCTCACTTGAGCCTTAGGTGGTTTTGGCTAGAATTTAAAGCTAGTTTAGGAAGTCTATGGTCTCCTATGTTATTGATTTTGTGCTTGTACAACAGAAGCCTAGTCATAGCTAGGCTCTCGATAGGGGAAAGACCCACTTCTATAAGGAGAATAGGATAGGGTGTGTTGCTTTTACTTTTGATGTTATACGTTATAAAATGCTTTCGGAGTTTCTCAATCTTTCTCCAGAATTCTCTAGAGATGCTACAACCCCAAACCTCACATCCATATAAGATAACCGGAGTGACTAAAGTTTTGAAGAGGAACTTCTTTCTATCCCACATTACGGGGTTTGTCATTTTACAGTTATTTTCAAGACCAAAATAAGCTTTCCACCCCCCATTAATCCTTTTCACAATGCCATAGTTCCAGTTGAGCTTGTCATGAATATCAATTCCTAGGTACTTGTAGGAAGACACTTCCTCCAAGTTAGTATTGTCATACATAAAATTAGCGTAAGTGTCCTTCTTCGATTTGATAATCATAACTTTTGTTTTGTCAATATTGACAATCATACCCATGGTAGAGCAGAAATCCTTAAGAAATCTAAGTTGCTTATCAAGATCAGATGGGCACCTTGCGAGAAGAACGATATCGTCAGCATCGAGAAGAAGGATGATAACTATCCTAGCTAAGATTGTGCCAGCACATCCTACTTCCTCTAAACAACCTTCTAGTTTGTCGATGTAAATGCCAAATAGGGTAGGGGAGAGGGGGAAACCTTGTTTAACTCCGATATTACACTTAATATCTTTTGACCACCACTCCTTGCTCTTTAACTTGGCAATTACATTCTCGTATAATCTTATAACGACAGCTCTCAACTCAAAAGGAATGTTTAGCTCTTCTAATCTATTCCATAGGTTGTTTCTAGGAACCGCATCGAAAGCCTTTCTAAATTCCACAAAGCAACATAAAAGATTGGATTTATAATTGCGGCATTCCTCCACAATGATCCTAAGCATAACGAGGTGGTCCGTTGTTGAGTGCTACTTTCTAAAACCTGCTTGGCCTTTAGCCCGATTACCTTCACTTTCAAGCCATTTGCTCAACTTATTTTCCAAAATAATACCATATAACTTGGCTAGGAGAGGGCTGATCATAATTGTCCGATAATTAGAGGGGTTATTCATATCCCCACTTTTAAAAATAGGGATAATGAGGCTTTGAGTCCATGCTTTAGGGAACCATTGCTTGACCGCTTGATTGAAAAGCTTGTGGATGTGGGGGATGAGGGCAAGACCTCCAATTTCTAGGATTTTCGTCTGGTAATCTTCAATGTCCTTAGCTTTCCCATTACCCAAACGATTAATCCCAAAATCAATGTCTTCTAATGAGAAAATTTATTTTATAGTGAGCAGGGTTTTGAAAGTTACCCATGACATTTGGAGATTCATAAAGCTTTTTAAGATAGGAATTCCAGTCGTGTAAAGCAATTTTATTATTATCTTTAATTTTCCTAATTAGAATCTACCTCTAGAATTTCTTAGGAGCTACCTTAGATAGGTGTAAGATATTCAATTGTCTTTTACGAATATACTGCATTTTTTCCTTTTAGTTAGGGCTTTGTATATTTTTATAGTTATTAATAATTCTAATTAGTTGGTGTTTAAAAAAATTACCCATAATAATTATTAATGTGGTTGATATAAGCCTATAGGCGTATATCAACCACATTGGGAAATGTGGTTGTATATATGTTTCATATAGGCCTATTGGCGTTTGGGAAATGTCATTGTATATATGTTTCATATAGGCCTATCGACATTTATCAACTACATAGGTAAATGTGGTTGTGCTAGTAATAGTCAATTCTATATTTTTATATATTAGTTTAAGGAAGTTATAATTTTGTTATCAAAATGAGATTTTGATAAAATTTGGTAAATTTTTTTAAAAATTTAAGTCTTATTATCAATTTCTGTTTTTGGAATTTTGGTATTGAAAAATAAATTTTAACAAATAATTAGCGATATTAAAATTAAATTTTTTAAAATATTTAAAAAATAAATAAAAACGGTTCATACACTCCAACAGCCAAATTTTTTGAAAATGTTATAGTCGGGGAAAATTTGCGGTCTTCTAAAAATTATGGCCACAACCACTATTTTTATATTCATTATTTTATGTAATATTTAGTAAGAAATTGATTCAAGATTATAGAACATTGTGGAAAATTACTGGAGGGTGTGGATTTATTTTTATTTTTTCAAATTTATAGGGATTTATTTTTATTTTTTCAAATTTATAGGGCATATTAAAAGGATCAAAATTTTCGAACTATCCTTTTTGAAAAAAATATTAAAAATCCATCAGAAAGGGATAAAAAAGTCATTTATGTTATGGAACTGATTGGAATGGACATGAAAGTGGAAAAGGATAAAAAGCCTCTTGGGTTAGATAACTGTGATTGCAATGGAGATGAACGTGAGACTTCTATGGAAAAAGATAAAAAGTCACTTTGGCTAAATTACTGTCATTGGAATGGAGATGCAGGTGAAATTTTTTTTAAACACACGAGGAAGGTTAGGTGAGAAAAGGTTATTTATTATTATTTTTATTTAAACACTAATAATTTAAGATTTGAAAGTAAGTGAAATGTGGACAAAAAACCATAATTGTGCATCCGGGTTTCACTGGGATATAGCTGTCACGGGGTCAAGAAGACAGTGGGGCCGTGGAGGCAAAAGTCACATGCTGTACAGACAAAGCTGTTGTACACTTCCAGATGAGAGAATATTTGATTTCATAGAGGGTACGATACTAATACATGATGGAGGTTTTAATATAATTTTTTAGTAAATTATTTTAATTTGAAATTAAAAAAAGTTTCTGTATTGTTTTAAATATTGTTTTTAAGTAGGTGTCTAAAAATTATTGTTTTAAAAGAGATAATATATTCATGTTAGTGCATAGTGGAATCGAACCACCAACCTCCTCCTTGTAAGGAAGAGGCTCTTCCATTGAGCTAGCACACTTTAAAGAATTATAAGAAGAGTTATGGAAATCCCTAAAATTACATTTATAGCCATTGATTTAAAAAAAATGTTTGACATATGATCTATAATCTTTATAAAACTATAATCATGTAGACCATATTTTTAACTTACTAAAATAACTCAAGGGAGTTACCTTAATGTCAAACTCTGTAACATGACTCACACAGCTTGTGGAGTTCATTCAATGTATTGCCACAATGCCATATTATCAGCGCAAGAATGAACCTGAGCACGAAAGGACCAATAATATTAATCATCCACAAAACTCGATAACAACCATGTTTCCATATTGCTAACATACTATATGCTGCAGGTGAATGAAATTTTCCTAATCACCTAAGATATTGATTTAAATTGCCCATCTGACATAATAATTGCAACCTGAATTTCAACCCATTTACAATGAAGTATCTGTAAATAGATTGAAGATAGTCCATCTAGACATTGATATAAAATGTCCATTTCACATAATAATTCAAAGTAAGAAAAGCATTGGCCTAAAGTAGAAGAGTTGTTAAGGAGACAATGGAAAACCTTCCTAAGTACCCCTAGGGTTCAACTTTGTTAAAAGACTCTATAACATTTGAAGTCTCATCGAAAAGCATGTTAAAATATACTATTAATTTGACAACATAAACTATCATTACAAATTGCACAGATAAAATTTGTAGGAGAGATCTAACTCAAAGTGAAAAAAAGTGGATATCAACTTGGAATATTAAACCAATATCTCAAAATCAACGCATAATAAATCAAGAACAACTCAAGAGAACCAATAATCCCAAAATAACCTGTAAAGTAGTGATACTAGCAATTGGAACTAAAGGATGTATGCATTATCATTCATTGGAATCAAAAAGTAACTAGGGCCTCTCAAGCTCGCAAAGAGTCATATATATTGCAAAGAAACAAACATTGTTGAAATATATATGGAATATTAGTGAAACAAACAATAATATGGAAAAGTCATCAGCTCTTCTAAAAGGAGTGCCATTATTGAGAAATATTACTTCAAAAAACATTGCAATGTTGGTGACTCCTCAAATTATAATCTCCCATCTCACTAGTTTCTCTCAAGTTTCCAGTATCCAAATTGACATAAATGTGAGTAGATCGAAAGCTATTGTTTAAGTCATTTGACATTTGGGAGGCCAATCACATCCTCAAAATGAACGATGCATAGACTCAAATGGCGAATCAAGCAATTCAAGCCACCCATTAATTGAACTATAATTGAATTTGATAATAAACTTAAGAAAAAGAAAATGAAATATTGCATTTGCCCTAACTTCCGAACAAACCGCCCAACAATAGTTAGAAAATGGCCTCCAAGTTCTAGAAATATATAGAGATTATATAAAGGAGGAGCGCAGAGAAAAGATAATAGGGAGTCAAATATAGAGAATGGGTAGAGAATGAAGGTTACTATCACATGAGGATGCAAACCAAAACAACGAGGTTACTATTACATAATGTTTCATATGTGCTTAACATCTTTAAGCTCTTTTTATTATCCTTCCCTCAATTTATACTCTAGAGACAATGAAACCACTAAATGCCTTGTCTATTTATATGATGAGCCGAAAAGAGATACAACTACCCTGCCCTCCAACTCCAAATAAGACATCTCACCAAATCACAACCTTCTCCACTCACATTTGTGTTCCATCTAAACAACCTGACTATCATCCAAACAATTTTAAACATAAACAATAAGAGACATGTAACAAGTGCGAAGAAAAAAAACTACCAACATGTTGCCAACATGCAACACTAGAGAAAATTAATGTTGTAATATCCCCTACAATGGAATTCCCCTCCAAACAATTTCATAGCAAGGAGACACTTCCAAGTTCCAAGTAGCCAAATCAATCAAACCAAACTCTCTCTCTTTCTTGGGCAATTGATCCTCTCTCCACCATACTTTGACCATGAATAGGAATGTAAGATCTATTCCAAAGACCAACATTGTTCTTAACTAGGAAAAATAATGTGAGACATAATACATCCTCCCGACCACTATTAATTACTAGAAAATTAGATCCTTATGTTGTTGTACATGATGCTCAGCTTGACATTGTTGCAAACACCAATCTCACAAAACAACTGTGGAAAGCCTCACTCCAAATAAGTCCAAGATGCAAGCACTTATTCCCTATACCCCGCTAATATAATAGCAGCTCCATGCATGAAAGGATTCAATTAACATTCATTATTCACCTTTATTTCAGTTCGTGTCATGTTTTTGCAAATATGAATCATATTCTGTAATTGATTATGAATAATGTTCTACATGCATACCTTTGTTGCATTCAAGGCATCTTCCTCTCTTAAATTATTTTCCTTCAAATTTGTCTTTTTTTGTGTTCCCACCTATCAACAATTATGAACACTATCATATACCCTCCATTCTTACTTTAAAAAAATATACATTGAAATGCAATCACCAACATCCATCAACTAGATTCAGATTGCTATAATGCCAATAACAGGGAATTGTTACAGATAGTTGCCATTAATTCAAGCATGCCAAAATTTACCTAGATAATAGCAACTCTACCATAAATCTTGGTAATTCTTTCATTCAATTCTTGTTTTTTGTAGTCTTGTTCTGCAACCTGCAAAGAAAGTGAGAATGATATCATTGGTGAAAACCTTTGATAAAATAGGTTGATAGGGAAGTTAACTATCAAGTCAAACATATTATGATATTAAAGCAACCTTAAGTTATTTAAATTTAGTGTTTGTAATTATTGTTGCATGTTCCTTCAGAGGCACATATATTCAAAGTATAAATTATGCATCAAAATTGTTTCTTTCTGCACTCCTGTCTTGACAACTCACAAGACAAATTTGAGATTAATACCACCATCACGAATGATATTAATGATGAGATCCCTCCAAACAAGGTGATGGCCACTTTACAATATAGGATGGCTATACAAAGAAAACAAGAGAATAACTTCAATCCTCCATTTCGATAAAGCAACCTATTTTTCAGCTATAGAGAAATAGCACACCCCAATCAATATTCTAATTTGAGACACTATTTTATTAACAGCTTCCTAAGTGCTGCCATCACCAACTATCATTATTGAATCCTTGGTATGTACCACCTT
>APFE031526474.1:0-16200 GCA_000404065.3 Pinus taeda | reverse complement strand
AAACTCTTAAGATGCATAGTCATGAGAATATAGCTAGTTACTTCTTACGTATATATGAGGTTGTTAATTCTATGAAGAATCTAGATGAAGAAATAACGGAAGTTACCTTAGTTGAGAACATTTTGAGATCCTTGTCTACTAAATTTGAATCAAAAGTGTTTTCCATAAAAGAAAAACAGGATCTGTAGAATATCACTATGACACAGCTTCACTGAATCCTAACTTCTTTTGAGATGAGAAAAGGAGGTCCATCAGATATGAGAGAAGCCGCATTTAAAGCTTCAGCAAAAGGAAAAGAAAAGGAAGAACATAATGAATCAGTACACATTTCAGAAGAATAAGATGAGGTAAATTTTGGCAAGAAGCTTCAACGGGGTTTTGGAAGGTTCAGAGGTAAGCTACGTTTCAAATGCTTTGCTTATGGTAGAGTTGGTCATTATGTTGCTAGATGTCCTCATGAATATAAATACGAAAAAGGAATGGAATATACAAAAGGGAATAGGAAACAAGTTGTGAATAGAAGGAGTTAGTATACTCACGAAGATAGCCATGGTTTATCTAATAGTGATGAAGATGAAATTGGTCAAGATTATAGACTTCTCATGGCTTATGATAGCAATTGTTTTTGGGATAGTTTAGAAGAGGATAATGATGGTTTATCTAATAGTGATTATTATAGACTTCTCATGGCTTATGACAATGATGATTTTTAGTATGCTTTAGAAGAGGAAAACATTCATGAAGAAATCTCTAAACTCAAAATTTGTTTAGAAGAAAAGAATATGATCATAGATACCTTGACATACCAACATGCTGAAAAAGAAAAACACAAAGAAAAACTAGAACATGAAATTGTCGGTCTAAGAAAATATCTTGCGAAAAAAAAATCTCTCAATCTTAGATTTGCTAAAGGATCAGAAACTTTAAATGAAATTATCAAAGTTCAACATTCTCCTCTAATAAATATAGGTCTTGGATATACTGAAGAAGAACGTCAATGAAAAAATCCATCAACCTCCACCAAAAGCTATCTTGATGCAGAAAAGACCAGCTAACAGTATTACAATTGTTAGCAAAGGCATAAAGCTGATCACCAGGAAAATCATACTCAATTTTCTCCAAGGATGAATATCAATAGAAGCCACAACCAACCTCAGGCAAATCATACTCAATTTTCTCCAAAGATGAATATCAATAGAAACTACAATCCACAATTAATAGATTCGATAGGCGCATAAACTTCTTTAATCGGCAATGTTTTTCATGTCATAATTTTGGGTACAAATTTTCTCAATGCGTTGCTTAAAAAACCAACATGACAAGAGAAGCACGAAATCAAAAGAATGTAAGAGGGATCAAGAGAAGTTCCTATAATAACTTTTCTCCTGTTGAAAATGACATAGAATGCTCAATTTGTAACAACTTTGGTCATGAAGAATCTGAATGCAGGACCAAATTTCGGAAAACACCTCAAAAGGAGCAAACACCATTAAATCCCAAGATATGGAGAAGGAAAGAATCTCAAACAGAAAGATGTGGTATAGCCTTGTATGGAGAAGGATAAGAAAATCAATGGTACATCAACAGTGGATGCTCCAAACATATGACAGGTGACAAAGAGAAACTTCACTCATATAATGCCTTAGAAAAGGAAAAGAATGTCTCATTTGGAAATGACACTCCAGCTGTCATAAAAGATAAAGGTTCTGTTTTCTTGAAAAAAAAGGTTAAAGTTGGAAATGTTATTTATGTAGATGGTTTAAAGCATAACGTATTGAGTGTCAGTCAAATGTGTGATCAAGGAAATGAAGTGGTGTTTTGATCAAACGGATGTGTTTTTCGTGATCTTGATATAGGAGAGACCATGACCAAAGGTACAAGAACTCCAAAAAAATTATACATACTCAAAGGAGGACAACAATAGTGCTATCTAAGCAAAAGTGATGAAAACTTGCTATGGCATATAAGATTGGGACATCTAAGCTTTTCTCAAATAAGAAAAGCATGTAGACTCAAGGTTATTCATGATCTTCTAGATATCAGCATCCTAGAAAATACAATATGTAAAGCATGTCAAATCGGTAAGCAAACTAGAGTTCACTTCATGGAAAAATAAGGGTCAGCTAGTAAGCCTCTTGAGCTTATCCATACTGATTTATGTGGACCAACAAGGAAAAAGTCACCTCGTGGAGAAGAATACTTTATTTTGTTCATTGATGATTTTTCCAGGATGTGTTGGATAAGTATTCTAAAGCATAAAGATGAAGCATTTGAAAATTTCCAAGCCTTCAAAGCTTTGGCTGAAAATGAATCAGATATAAAATTAAATGCCTCAAATTTGATCAAGGAGGGGAATTTATATCGAATGAATTCTTTTACTTTTGTGAGCAACATGGAATGAAAATGGAATTCTCCACTGCAAGAACACCTCAGCGAAATGGTGTAGTAGAAAGTATGAACAGAACAGTTCAACAAATGGCTCGAGAAATGCTAGATGAATCTAGAAGTCCTACAATCTTCTAGGGTGAAGCTGCATTTGTTGTCGTGACTATTCTCATCAAAGAAAATGTTCAGATAAATAGCACTCAAACTCCACTTGAACTTTGGTATGGTAGGACTCCTACTATAAAATACTTTAAAGTTTTTGGAAGCAAATGTTTTATCAAAAGGACTGATGAAAAACTTGGTAAGTTTGAACCCAGAGCAGATGAAGGGATTCTTCTTGGTTATTCTTTTAGAAGTAAAGGATATCAATGTTATAATAAAAGGCCTCAGAAAATTGTTGAAATCATTGATGTTGTAGTTGATGAAGCATGCAGAAATCCAAAACAGATAAAATCAACAAAAGATTATGACAATGAGGAAGATGGGGATTACTTTCCCACATAAAATCAAAATTATATTGAAGAAGAAACCAATGAAGCACTAGAAGAAGATATAATGGCAGAAGAAAAGACTTCGTCCAGGTATGTTTAGAAAAATCATCCAGAAACTCAAATTTGAGGAGAAAGGGAGGTTGGTATACATACAAGAAGAACTATTACTAGGACCTCAAGCTATCTAGCATTACTATCCTCCACCGACCCTGAAAATGCAAATGAAGCATGCAAAGATGAATGTTGGGTCAAGGAAATGGATGAAGAACTTGAGCAAATTGAAAAGAATGACACTTGGGAATTTGTTCCTAGACCTCATGATAAAAATATTATAGGAACTAAATGGATATTCAAGAACAAGCTAAATGGAAAATGGAGAAGTCATTAGAAACAAGGCCAGACTTGTTTTTAAAGGGTATGCTCAACAAGAAGTTATAGATTTTGAAGAAACTTTTTTACCTATTACCAGACTTGAAGCCATAAGAATGTTTCTTGCTCTTTCTAATTTTCGTAAATTCAAAGTATACCAAATGGATGTAAAATCAGCCTTCCTTAATGGAGATTTAGAAGAAGAAGTTTATATTGAACAACTAGAAGGATTCATTCTTGGAAATGATGCAAAACTTGTATACAGGCTCAGAAAGGCTCTCTATCTTTTGAAATAGGCTCCAAGGGCTTGGTATTATTGCCTTGACAAATATCTACACCAACAAGGTTTTACAAAAGGTTTTGTAGATAGCAATTTATACAAGATTGAAAATGATAAATTGCTAATTATTATTGTTTATGTTGATGATATCATTTTTGGTAGCAATCAAGAATCCATGAGTTAGAATTTTGCTTCAGTAATGTAGCAAGAATCTGAAATGTCCTTGCTTGGTGAACTTGCCTATTTTCTTGTTCTACAAGTTAAGAAAACTAAATATGGCATTTTTCTTTCACAAACCAAATATCTCAAGCATATATTGAAAAAGTATGGAATGGAAGATTCTAAACCTATATGTACTCCAATGGTAAAAAGATGTAGTCTTGGCTCAAATGATGAATCAGTAGCAGTACATCAACCAGCTTATAGATACATGGTTGACAGTTTGCTTTATCTAACAGGTACCTGACCTGACATCATGCATGCAGTAGGAATAGTTGGAAGATTCCAAGCAAATCCAAAGGAATCACACCTTCAGGCAGTCAAAAGAATTTTCAAATATCTTCAAGGAGCTTAGGACTTTGGACTATGGTATCTTAGAGATGCAGATCTTACTCTTCATGCATATACAAATGTAGATTGGGAAAGAAGTGTTGATGATGGAAAAAGCACTAGTAGTGGTGTATTCTATATGGGTTCTAGGTCAGTGCCTTGGTTCAACAAGAAACAAAGTTCAATTGCTTTATCTACAGCTGAAGCAGAATATGTGGCTGTTGCATCTTGATGCAGTACACAACTACTTTGGATGATGCAAACTTTCCAAGACATTCAAATCACATGTACTCCACCCATCTCCATTCTATGTGATAATACAAGTGCCATAAATATTTCAAAGAATCTAGTCATGGACTCCAAGACCAAGCACATAACCATCAAGTACTATTTTCTATGAGAAAAAGGTGCTTGAAAAAAAGGTCAAATTGGAGTATTCCCCTCCAAAGAATAGGTTGCTGATATATTCATGAAACCACTACCCAATGAAACATTTGAATATCTCAGACAAACACTGGGAGTTGTTGCTACATCATCCTATTGTTAAATTCAGTTTTTTAGAGGAAGTTTACTACATGTTGGTTTCATGTAGTATATGCATGGGTACACACAGGTTGCCTTGGCTGAAAGTGCGTATATATTTTTCTAACAAAAAAAAACAGTGGTAGCACAGGTTCAGGGGGAGTGTTCACATTCCACATTGTTGGCATTATGGTTGCTGAACTCAGCTATTTCTTAGTTGCATCAGTCATTAGTGTGATACAACTTCTTCTATCATGGTCTATATTTCAATGAGTTCTATTGGTCATGTGATGTAATCTATTTCCCTAATATCCTTGGGATGGATGATGTAATAATTTTTGTATTTCTGTCATGTATAAAATTTGGTATATCCCCACTTGGTTGGGCAGATGAGTTAAATATGGTGTATCCCCACTTGGTTGGGTGATTGATGTATGTATGAGTCTGTGGTCATAGGGAGGTCATACTCACTTTGTTAAGTTATAGTGTCATGTTATTATATTGAATCATCTCTCTGCAAACTCGGCATGTACTCACTGGGAGTATGGACATCATCATGCAAAGGAGGAGAGTAGAGTGGTTTGCTCTTTTCCCTTGATGTCAAAGTGGGAGAGTATTTTGGTAATTTTGTGTTGTATGGTATCTGTAACAGTCTTAGAGGTTGTAGTAGTCAACACCATCATGGTTTCCATCAATTCTAAAGGGGGAGATTGTTGGCATTATGATACAAGTATTGTCCTTGATGGAAACTCTACAAGTCAACTCAGTTTTGATAAGAGGCTAACAGGAATATTCAGAGGCAATGGGGAAGTGGTATAGAGGATCAGGAAGATGGAACTAAGGTCTATTGATCAGAATAGAGAAGTTGAAGGAAGAATGTGATGTAAGAGTAGTTTAAGAGATACACACAAGATCACTTAGTCCAAGCAACGTATACACACAGGTACTCATAAACGAAGTACTGTATAATGTACACATGCACTCCCACAGAAGGCAAAGTGTGTACATGTTGAAAACCATGGTTTTGGTCCAAGGTATTTGGTCTAAGGCATCTTTGGACAATGATATTGACCCTAGGTATTTAGTCCAAGGTATTCGGTCTGTGGTATTTGATCCAAGGTATTGGTCCTAGGTGGATTCGGTCCATTGTATTGAGAAAGGCCAAAAACTATATAAAGAAGAGAGGATCATAATGCCAGGTGTGCAAGTGAATAAGGTTCTAAGGAATACTTCTATCTGAAGTATATTTTATGTTGCAGGGTAATGTTTGGGACTAGATTTGAAATATTTATGTGCACCTTGAGTTCAATATTGGATCAGGATCATGAGACCTAAAATGACTTGTTCTTGAATGATCTGATATTGGTTGAGGCTAGATCTAATGTTTTGCATCTATTTTATCCATTATCTATCATGATCTAGGTTTGTCTGAAGTTTGGAATTGCAACAAAGTTTTGAGTCAATATTTTCAGATCTGTACGCAGGTTCGTCTCAGCAAAAGAGCGTATACACGCAGGCTCTATTCTTTAGAGTAGCGTATACGAAAGAAAGGCTTGATATTCAGAGATGACTAATCTATTAGATCAATATTGCTGATTTATTGTTGTTGCTATTTTATTGTTGTCTTTCAATGAAGTCTTCTTAGATCTGAATGTAAATATGAATGTATAAGGAGGTTGATATTTGATTAAATGTACAAGTGAGAAGAAGTATTTTCTATTGCCTATCTGTGTAAAGTTTTGTAACTTGATAGCAGATGTTTAGTACACTTTCAGTTGGTGCAGTTTGTGATTCAGAGTTTTTATGATTCAAAATATTTAGAGGTATACGTAGGTTGGGCTGAAGGAAGTAGCGTATACACACATTTTTTCTTCATTGAAGTAGCGTATACAGTCTGACACATGAATTTTTGAGGTTTCAGTTGGTTCTGAATGTTGATACTGGTTTCTGGGTTTTTCATAGTGTTCTGATGACAGTTGTCTCATTGTTTTAGATTAACTACGTGTTGGTTGATGAAGTTTGAGTTTCTAAATTTCTGATGGGTATTGATGAGTCAAGGTCTTCATATGTCTTGATATGTGCTAGGAGCATCCAATTTGAAAATTCATTAAACGTGGTCCCTGGTGGAAGAGTGGAGTTTTCTGTAGGTTGTCACCTATGTACTTGTAAACATATTGGCTAGTACAAGATCTAGGGGGTTGTAGCTCCCTTCAAGTAGAAGCTGGACAACAAGAGAAGGTTGTAACCTTCTGTAGGTAGAAGCCTGCATACTGGTATCATTCTGCACCATTAGAAGATTGTAAATACATTTTCTTATTATTAAAAGAAGACAGAGATGACAACAGCAGGTGGTTTTCACCCACATTGGGTTTCCACCTTAAATCTTGGCATTCATGTCTTTTTCTTATGTGTAGTGGTTTATTATGTTTATATTACACATGGTTACTATTTAATGATTGATGAAGTACTGATGCACTGATTAAAGATCAACATATGATGAATTAACTGAATCGTAAGTTTACTGCATAAACGCTGGTTTCCTTAAAGACAGTTGTGTGTACACACTAGTTCCCCTCTCTGAAGTACTATATATAAATGTGATTATGAAAGAGAAAAATTCTTGATCTGATAATACTAATTCACCCCCCCAGTATTACTTCCAACAGATATGCCCATAGGGAAAGAAGAAGACGGTGACCATGACCTGCAAACAGGGCCCCTCCATACGACAACAACAAATTGACAAGGTTGTGGAGGATTACGAGGACATCTTCACCTCCCCCTAAGCGGTGCCTGTACATTATTAAGTCAAGAACTCCATCGATCTAACCCCGGGTGCGTTGCTGTCCATTGGAACATTCTACCAGCGATCCATTCTTGAAAATGACCAAATCAAGAGGTAGATTGAGGAGATGGTACAAAAAGGTCACATCCGACTAAGTTCATTGCCCTGTGGGAGCCCAATCGTGTTGGTATAGAAGAAGGACGGGACTTGGAGACTTTGTATTGACTATCGAGTGTTGAACAAGATCACTGTCTAGAATAGGTACTTGATCCCAAGGATTGATGACGTCTTGGACCAACTGAAGGGGATAAAATATTTCAGCAAGATAGACTTGATGTCAAACTATCAGAAAGTACCAATCAAACCCTCCAATATGTGGAAGACTGCCTTCAAAGCTAAGGAGGGCCTTTTTGAATGGTTGGTTATGCCTTTTGAGTTGATGAATTCTCTAGCAACATTCATGAGGTTGATGGATGGCATCTTATGTCCATTCACCAACTCATTTGTAGTGCTATACTTGGATGACATCCTCATCTTCAACTAGAGTTAGGAAGAGCACCCCCACCACATCTAACAGGTTCTCCAAGCACTACAACAACACAATCTATGTGCCAATTTGGAGAAATGCACTTTTGGCATGACCCAAGTTCAGTATCTCGGGTACATTATTGATGAATGGGGGGTGCATGTTGATACAACAAATATCCAAGTCCTTTGGTATTGGCCATCTCCCACCACTCTGACAGAGCTCCGTAACTTTCTTGACCTTGCCAATTTCTATCGCAAGTTCGTGTTGTGATTCTCTCATATCACTTGGTCCTTGAGTCAAGTCACCAAGGGAGGAGTGAAAGATAAACTCTTTTGGTCAGAATCTCAACAAAAGGCATTCCTACAGTTGAAACATCGCCTCTACTTAGCAGTAGTGCTCGCATTACCAGACTTGCAACATCCATTTGAGATCAAGATAGATGCCTCTGACTATGCTATTGGGGAAGTCCTTACTCAACACGGGCATCCAATGGCATATGACAGCGAGGCACTTTCAGACATAGTCCGAAAGTATCCCACTTATGACAAAGAGATGCATTCCATTATGCAGGCCTGCCGACAATGGAAGCATTACATTTTTGTAAAGGAAACAATCATCCACATAGACCATCAGCCCTTGTAGTTCATATAGAAGCAAGGGAAGTTACAGAATGATCACCATCTGAAGTGGTCCACATACCTGCATTAGTTCCATTTGAATATCAAGTGTAATAAGGGCAGCACCAATAATGTTGTCGATTGCCTCAATTGACCACTGATCATGGCGTTAACCATCGTGATCAACTCTTATGGGCACAAGACTTATGATTGGCCACTTCTCTACAAAAACGACCGAGAATTCGGCCACACATACCAGACGCTCTTGGAAGGTCATCATGTTCTATCTTTTCACCCTCAAGATGCTCTATTATGCCACCTAGGTCACCTTTGTGTTGCTTCAAGTGAGCGTGCCAAGATGACTTGGGATGCACACTACAGTCAAGATGCTAGGCATTTAGGGGTTGAAAAAATGGTGGTAGTACTGCAGAAGTATTTCTATTGGTTGAATCTTTGACAGGATGTCGAGGAGTGCATCAGATCCTGCATTGCCTATGTCATTTCCAAACCGACCATCGGGAAGCAAGGAATCTATACTCTACTGACTACCCATAGTCGACCTTAGGAATCCGTTTCCATGGATTACATGTCAGGCCTTCCTTCTACTAACCATGGAAACCACTGTGTTTTTGTGGTCATCAACAGATTCTCGAAGATGGCCAGTATGGTGGCCTGCAAGAAGAATATCATAACAGAAGCCACTGTTAAACTCTTCTTTGAACGAGTGTGAGTACACTTTGGGGTCCCATATTTTATCATCTCAGATCGAGATAGCATGTTCCTTATTACATTTTGTTCCAGTCTCTAGCTAATGCTAGACACCAAACTCACTATGTCCATAGCTTTCCATTCCCAAACTAATGGCCAGACAAAGGTTGTCAAGAGGATGATCGTACACATTTTGTGCATGTACAACTCAAAGCATCCATGCACATTGGATGAGAGCCTCCCCTATGTTCAGCAAAGCTATAACTGGTCTCTCCACAGCTTGACTGGCCACAACCCTTTTTAGGTGGGCTTAGGATTCTAGCAATTAAGTCCCATTGATGTGGCCATGCCATTTGCATCTACTCAGGTAGATTCGGCTCATGTTGAGTATGAAACCGATAAGGAAAACAACTTCATTGAGCACATCCAACATATCCTCCAGCAAGTCCACGACATTATGGAGAAATCGGATGCCAAGTACAAGTAGCAACATGATCAACATTGGGTGCCACACAAGTTTCAGGTGGGTGACAAAGTCTAGTTGCATTTACAAAAGGAACACCTTACCGAAGGCTATAGAAAACTCATTCCACCCGTTACTTGGCCTACACCCAGTGTTCAATGTGGATCGACTTCAGCCATACTTTCCACCATTACTAAACACATCAAACATTGCAGAACAACTCACACCAACAGAGTTAAATCCACATTGCATGGAACAAGTTGGCTACAACAGATCGGATAATGGACATGCAGATCAAGAAAACTCAACAGAAGAAGATCCAACTGTATCAAGTTTTCAAAGTAGTCGAACTCCTTCACCAGGGCAAGTGGCTCACTAGGGACCAAGTTCATCACAAGTTTCCTCATCTCATGGAGGAACTCAGTGCAATGGGGACCATTTCTTCCTAAGGGGGGACGAATGATCCAGGTGGATATTGGTGGCCACCCACCAATTCCACTTGGATCCCCACCATTGCTTCTTTCGATTTTTTATTTTCCTTAATTGTAGCAGAGTTTACTATTTTTAGCAGTTTTTCCGGCCCTAAACTTCCAGAGCCGTTTTGAGGCCCTAAATGATGTTTTTTTTGCAATATACTGCGAACGATTTTTTGAAAAAGACATATTTTCCATCGTAGTCCTTGATGAGATGTTTCCAATCAGGTATCATGCACGTCAAATGGAGATAATATGACCAATTCATGACCTCGGGAAGTTTGTTGTCCAACTAACCCCAATGGGGCCCATAAAGTCTTGGTGTTACATCTCTGCAGGTTAGGGTTTTGGTTGTTTAGGTTTTTCTCTTATTGTTAATAACAAAAAGGCCCTTGAGCCTCACTGTAATGCAGTTTAGAGGCATGTAGCTGCAACATATCTTCTCAAAGATAAGTTACCATCACCCGAGCTATTTCATTTCCATTTCTGTTTGTAAGCATATTTCAGTATTTTACATTAATGAAAATGAAGTATTATTTTTGCTGCATCTCTATATTTATGGTTATATTTGTAATTTTTTGCATTCATATTTAAATTTAGATCATTTAAAAACCTAAATTTAATGCAAATGAGAGTACAATTTTTTTTAATGCTAGACTGGTAGAAAAGGGTTATTCACAGAAAGAGTGAATTGACTATGAAGAAACATTTGCTCGTGTAGCCAAATTGAATACTATTAGAATGTTAATTGTAGTAGCTACAAAACATCAGCGGAAGCTACATTGGTTAGATATTAAGCCTGAATTTCAAAATGGTGATTTAAAGGAAGAGGTTTATTTAATTCAGCTTGAATGGTTTGTTAAACAAGGGCAGGAGCATTTAGTTTGTAGATTGAAAATATCCTTTATGGTTTAAAACAAGCACCCAGGTCTTGGTATGAGAAGATTAATTCATTTTTCTTACAACATGATTTTCATAGGATTGGGAATGATGCAAATCTATATACCATGTATGATGTACATCGTCAGATAGTTTTTACTTCCTTATATGTGGATGACATGATTAGAATAGGTAATGCAAATGTATTAATAAAAGAAATCAAATTGCAGATGTCATAGGTTTTTGAAATGAAAGACCTTAGAATTTTACATTACTATCAGAAGGCTACTCAAAAATTTCAGAATGGAATAGTGTAAGACAACATTAGCACCTTTGCAGCAAAATCTAGAATTGTGCAGTGACGATGGCTCTAAGGAGGTGGATGCTACTTTGTATAAGAAACTAATTGGTATTCTGATATATCTGACTACAGCTAGATTAGACTTAGCATACTCTATTAGTGTGCTAAGCCAGTTTATGTCTAAACCTCTTGAAAGTCATTGGGTAGCAGCAAAAAGTGTATTGAGGTATCTTCGGGGTACTAGTGATTATGGTATTGTATACACTGATACATCTGATGTTATTTTAGCAGGTTTTTTAGACTCTGATTGGGTAGGTAACCCGGATGATCGATGATCTATCATGGGTTATGCATTCAGTGTTGGATTTGGGGTCATAGCATGTGTTGGCATTATGATATAAGTGTTGTCCTTGATGGCAAGATGACAGATTATAGTGTAGCAATTCAGTAGCAAAGAATTGATGATCAGATTACAAAGAATGAAGAAAGCTGAGTATGCACGCAGGTTCACTATATACCAAGTCGCGTACAGAGGTAGGATATACGCAGGTTCACTATGTACCAATTCGCGTATATACGCAAGTTCGCTATATACCAAGTAGGTTATACACACAGGTTATACTCGCAAGTTTTCTGGGTATACAAAAATGCGTATACACGCGGGTTTGTTGATCAGAAGTCGCGTATGCATATGCACGCACTTCCATGCACAGAAAAGCGCGTACATGTTGGAAAACTTGCCTTTGGTCCGTGGCAGTTAGTCCTTGGAATTTGAACCTATGGTTTTTAGACCATGGCATCTCGACAGACGTGTTGATCCCTAGTATTGAGTTGATGGTATTTGTTTGTTATGGTTTTGGACCATGGTATTGAGCAAGGCCTAAGACTATAAAAGGAGAAGAAGATCATTAGGAAAATGTATGGAGAAAGTCTTGAATATCTGATGAAGGATGAGATCCAGTATGCAGGTTATGGGTTGCTTGATCTAAGCTAAGGAGGGATCTCACAAGTTGATGAAGAACAAGATCTAAGGATAGATCGGGATCAAATGGTTTGAAATGAAACTATCCTCTAATAATGATTGATGTGTTTATTCTAGGATCTGTAATACTGATGGCATGTAATGATCTGAAACTGGGTATAAAATCGAGGTGCAAGTCATGATTGAATATTTTATAGAATCTAATACGCGGGTTTTGGCTTTGGGTAAAAATGCGTATGTACGCAGGTTTTGGTTTCCGTCGCAAGTAGCGTATACCATTTAAAGCTATGATGTTGATTGATACAGTTGGTTCTGAATAGGTGTTCAGGGTTTTCTGCTCTGTGTTTCTGGGTGGACTGCTTTTGTTGACAGGGTTAGTGATTAAGTTAATTGGGGTGATTCAAGGATTGTTTAATAGATAGCTAGTGGTTGATTGATTTGTGGTGATTCAAATGATATTGATGGGTCCAGTATGAAAATTGGATTGAAACCGGGCCCCTTCAGATTATGTGTTGTGCTTCAGTGTATCCAGTATGAAAATTGATTGAAACGTGGTACCTGGAGGAGAGAAGATGTAAGGTTTAGGCAACTACAATACAAGTATCTAAGCTTAGTACAAAAGCTAAAAGGAAATCCTTTTGGAAGCATTGTAGTTTCAGGTAGTAGCCCTGCGTACTAGTAAATGGATCGGCTAGTACACAAGAGCAAAGGGGGGTTGGTAGCTCCCGTACTTGTATAAGGCTGCACCAGTACAAAATATTGTAAAAGGATTTTCTTATTAAGAAGAAGATTGAGATGACTTGCAGCAGGTGGTTTTCTCCCACATTGGGTTTCCACCTTATATCATGGTGTTCATGTGTGTGCTCTTTATGGGTGATGATCTATTCTGCTTACTGTTAAAAAGGTTAATAATGTTCTGATGCATTTACTAAAGATAAGCTAACTGAATCATAAGATTACTGCATGTAAGCTGGTTTCTTTTAACACAGTCACGTATATACGCGGATATCCTTAACTGAAGTAGCGTATATGAATCTGAGTATGAAAATGAAAATGTTTTACTGATTTGATAATACTGATTCACCCCCCCTCACAGTATTATTTCCAACAATTGGTACCAGAGCAGGTCCTTTGATAGAAGCTTGATCGCTTGAAGGAGATCTGTGGAACAATGGGAAAGAAGCTTAAGAAGAAAGCTCATAAGAAAAAGAAGTCATCTCAGAAGAACTATGACATCGATTGGGGATTAGTCATAAGAAGCTCTTCAGATTCAGAATCAGATTCAGAATCATTATCAGGTATGAATGTGGTATCCTCTGATGTTCCAGCTATTTTTCCTTGTGAAAGAGATGAAAGTGATAGTGAAACTACTGAACTTGCTCTTATGGGTGAACAAGAGAGATATCAAATAGAGGCAAAATTTAAAAGGCTTTTAGACACAATCAAAGATCAACAAGATCTATTGAACAAAAGGGAATGCGACTTCAAAGAAGAAACTACCAAACTGAGAGCCAACTTGAAGTTATTCATGGACAAATTTATAAAGTTGCTAAATGACAAACCAGAGGAAGAAACCAAGATAAGGAAGTCCTACAAGGACAAACTTCAAAAGATGCATGATGAAGTAACATCTCTAAGAAAGGAAGTCAATGAAAAGAACACAACAATCAAGAATCTCAGAGATAGATCCAGTGATTATGAAAGTCTTGAAGCTATAGTCCTCTCACTAAAGGGAGATCTTGAAAAATCAAGAAAGGAGAATGAAGATCTACATCAAGCAATTGAAAAACAAGAATCACAGCTGGAATGTGCCTTTAGAGTTCATCAAATGCTGCAGAATGTAAATGAAGAACAAGAAAAGGAGATTCTCAATCTAAGGGAACAAATGGAAGAAGGAAGAAGTGTTGAAGAAGATTTGAAAAGGCAATCTCTTGAGAAGGAAGAGCAACTTCAAGTTGAGGTAAATATCTTGAAAGGTAAAATAGAAGAAAAGGACAAGCTTTTACGATTTCAAGATAGCTCTAAAGTCTTGGATGATATTCTTAGTAGTCAAAGGTATCCTGCTATAAAAACTGGTCTTGGTTTCCATGTATCGGTTGAAGGTGAATCTAGTTCACAAGGTGAAGCAAGGAACTCTAAAGAGAAATCTAAAGTGGTCAACAAAGAAATGAAAGATCCATCTCATCATCAACCAAGGAAAGAGATTCCTCAAAGGAAATCCTTTACTCCTCCTATGAATAATGTTGAATGTTATGTATGTCATAATCTTGGACATGTTGCAGCTAGATGTAGAAGAAGAAGGGTTCAAGATCATTATGCAGAAAGGTCATCTCAATCAAGGTACTTTTATGGATATTGTTTTGCTTGCAATATGTATGGTCACAAAGCTGCTGATTGCTACAGAAGGAATATGAAACATGTAATATGCTATGCATATAACAAGTTTGGACATAGAGCAAAAGATTGCAGGAACAAGGTTCATGATAAGAAGAAATCATCAACATGCTTGAAGGTATGGAAAAAGAAGGAAGTTCAGTCAGAAAGATGTGGCACAGCACAAGATTCTCAGCACAGCACAGTCATAACAGACTCAGGGGGAACTGAAAGTGTACAACTTCAGTGTCCTGAATCTCATACGCAAGTTTCATAAATGAAAGTCGCATATATATGCGAGTTATACACTGCAAAGTCGCGTATATGACAGTCTGAAGAAAAGCAGTGGGGACAGGCTCAAAAAAGGGGTCTGATATGTTTCAGTCCATTATTTGCTCTATCGGTTAATAGTTACAGTCTGCTGAGGATGAGTGGAAATGTCTTGATTCTTGTAAGATGTTTAGAAGTATTTTGATCCTAACTTGGTGGTGATGATGGCTTGATGATTGTTGCTGATATACACATGATCAGATCTAACAGCAAACAGATGACACTTGTTGAGGGGGAGCACATACCTTTAACAAAGCATTGTTGGCATTATGGTTAATGGTCCTTGATGATGATACTTATATGGCTAAATGATATATCGTGCTATGATTGATGTTCAGAATCATACTTATGGATTGACAGTGCATTTATGATGCTTACAAGGAGAAGTACAAAGCTTGAATACACATTGTCATTACTTGATGATGGGTCTCTTATACTGCTGTTATCATATGCATGAAGATTATGCAGGATTCCCATAGTACTTGGTGACCTTATGGATGAGGACTGTTGATGACAGTGCTGGATACACAAAACTGGTAGTTGGGGACATGATGATGATGAGTTCTTATCTATATGTTGATGAATTAGTACTCCCATATGTTGATTGATGCAGATTTTCCCAAGAGATGATACATGGATGATATTGTTGACTATACACTCATGATATAATGTGAATGATTTTATGATGATACAGACATACCTTGGTATAGGACATTTGCAGACTGTTGATATGAAAATAGTTATACGCGTATATAATAAAGAGTATCCACGTACATATGCTGGTTTGTGCAGAGAAAGTCGCGTATATGGAGGATTGATGGAAATCAGAAGGAGCAGGCTCTGGTTGAAGATATTTTGATAGGGGTCTGACAGAGACCATCCAGCACAGGTTCAGGGGGAGCAGATAAACTTCTAATTATGCATTTTTGGCATTAGTTTAGAAGCTTTTGGTTCTGGTTCATAGCTATTTCAGGTAGATCAAGAACAGAAGGAGAACAAAAGGAAATCTTGGTTGCTGATCTGAATGGTGATTGACAGTTGCTGCTGCTATCAGTTGTTGGTGACTTTCATAAGTCTTGTTTTAAATATGTCATCTCTATGTCATGTATCTTCTTCTTATCAAGGTCATGTAACGGCCTATGTTGATTTCCCCACTATGCCTGG
>APFE031526469.1:0-10026 GCA_000404065.3 Pinus taeda | reverse complement strand
GAATAAGGTCCAGTGGAGTCAAAGTATGAGATTTTGGCCTGGTAGTCTTGAGGTAAGGCCACTGGATTGGCAGGCAATTGCAGAGGTGCATACCTGGCCATATTTGCTGGGTTTTGGAGGTTAACTAGGACAACTGGTATAAGGGGAACAACAGGTATCACAGGGGTAACAGGTATAGAGTGTATAACAGTGTGGGATGGAAGGACTTGTGTGGGAGAAGGAGGGATCAGTGGGGAACTTTGAGATGTGGAAGGGGAGCTGGGGGAATTAGGGGTAGAACGGAATAGGACTTTGACTGGAGTGGGGATAGGGTTAGGAAGTTCTGGTTGTGGACTGATGTCAGCAAGATGATCTTGTAGTTGCTGGTTCCTAACAAACTTAGGGATAGTATTGGGATTTTCGAAGATAATGGGAGGGTTAGGATCAGGGTTATTCCTTGTGTACCGGATGTTCTTTTTGGGAGCCAGTTTCTAAGCTAGTCCTATAAGGTTTTATGAAGGTTTTGGTGGCAGGGACTGGTCAGGAGTTCTAAACTCTGTGTATCTGTATAGTGTGAAAAGAGGTCTGATTCAGCTCTTCCTTAAGGCTATAGGTGTTTGTATAGGAGCAGCTTGGAGGTGTCTTAGCTGATATTCAGACTGTGAGTGGAATCTTTGATAGATATTCAGATCTTTAGATCCTGAAGTTCCCCAGTGGAGTCGCCATTAATGTTAACACCCAGGTTGTTCTCTTTGACTCCTAAGAGAATACGGCCGGGGTAACCACTAACCAATCTTTGGGCTGCAGCTTCTAGCCTAGCTGCAGTCAGAGAGGGCTCTCTCTATTAGGTTTGTCACTGCTTTCAGTGAAGGTTTTAGGCTAGTTGTGGAGTGAATATTTTGATTGTTTTGTATGTTTGGTTGGGAGGATGCTTCTGGTTTCTTTAAAGTATATCAACAGGTAAGATTAATCCATTGGGCAATGGGGTCTAGGACTGTTTTCTCTTGGAATCTTGATTTTGGTGAGGGGAAAAGCTATAGGGCCTGTGTGCATTTCATGGAACAAACTGTGAATAGTTAGAGTGAGGTGAAGACAACTGCAAAGAGCAGTTAAGTTTTCTTTACTAGGCTGTATATTTGGAAGAGGCTTGTTATTTAGGAGCAATTGCTTGAATTCCTAAACAACGATGTACTGTGATGATGTAGTATTAAAGGTAGCATTTAAGAATTACTCTTTAAGTACTTTATCAGAAGAAAACATATAAGATATTTTTGATTGAGTTCAGGGTAGTCAGTGATTAAGTCCTGAGACTATTCTTTTTCTTACTATCTAGAGTTTTAAACGTATAGAAAACATGAGAGACATATGGAAAAACTGGAATCACAGGTGAAATAAAGAGCCATGAGAAAACTTATTGAGCCATGTAATGAGCAGGAATCTTGCAACTTTGAGCCACACACCATCAAGAGATCAAGAGACAACACATCTTTGAAGAAATCCCACTGTCTTTTGTATTATCTGTCTGAGAATGTTACAATATCAGAATAACAGAGAAGATATGAGAGAATTTTTTACATCCGGAGTCCAACCCCTCCTAATCAAAATGAGGGGGAATATATAGAAGTTTGTTACAAAATATCTTAGGTATGAGTCATCTGAGCGGGAAGAATATCTCTTACACTTGGACAGAGAAAGTAGATGAGAAGTTATTACAATCTTTAATGAGCTATAAAAGCTATTAACTGCTGTCAGTGCAATTTTGACATCTGGAGCTTTATGGAGTTGGTTGAAGTCGACTGAATGCTTTGAATTAACTGCTGAGTGGCCTTTTGTGCAGCTGTGTGTCCTCTTGGTGAGCTGTCATGGTCTATCTGCTTGATTTTCCTTTAAGTGCCTTAAATGTTTGCTTTATCCTCATGCTGTGCTGTATCTTCCATCCTTTTCAAACATTTCATTTAGTCTTGATCCTTCCGTACGAAAACTTATACAAACCATGAATTCTATTACGGGAACAAGCCTTTATCTGCATGTTGAATTTCACATCAGTGTCTTGAGCAGAGTCATCTTGAGGGATGAGGAAAATATCCATCTTCATTTCCATGTTATCCTTAACAAATGATTTCTGATCTAAGTCACCTGAGCTCTTACTCATATTATCTGCTTTAAAAGTATGTGGCCTTATAACTGTATTTGACCTGGGCTCCTGGTGACCGAATGACTGAAGCTATCGTGGCAGAATTCTGACCATGGACTGCCACCACTCTTCCTTGGGCATCTGATGTCTTCTGATTTTTATTAAAGTTTCATCAGCCTCTGTGTATTTGAAGAAATTTGGAGGAGTCTCAAAGAGGTGATTGACTTCATTTTCAATGAAGAATAGACCTCCCAATTTATCA
Organism: Pinus taeda; assembly: GCA_000404065.3. NCBI lineage: Eukaryota > Viridiplantae > Streptophyta > Pinopsida > Pinales > Pinaceae > Pinus > Pinus taeda. The sequence goes on along the minus strand of APFE031526469.1, from coordinate 7,651 downwards.
TACAAATTTTGTCTTGAAGGAGGCCCTGTTTGTTCAGATGAACTGCCAGATGCAGTGATCTGATTCTCCATGTATGTCACCATTCTGTTGGCAAACTGATCTAGGGAAATCAGTTTTCCTTGACTACTCAACAGACTGGGCAGGCCTCTTGCTTGTAGCTCTACCAGTTTGGCCCTGAACTCCTCCACATCTTTTGTTATATCAAAACATTTCCTCTCCACTGCCTGCACATAGCTTCTAAGTGTGAGTACCTTTTTGGCAAGGAGGACTGCTTCTGTCCTATTCGGAATGCCCATGGCCGCCAACTCCTCCTCCTCATGTCTGTTTAGGTAATATACCATTCTATTGGCCTGATCTGGCCTGTTTCCTAACACAACTTTAGCCCTATCAATCTCTACCCGAGCTTGGCTTAGTAGTTCCATCTGCTGATGGATGGTCTTTATGGACTTCCACTGCTGGGTGATAGACTTGCTTATTTTGGCCCATAGAATTCTCTTTATTTCGGCCAGGGCTGTTTCTAGGTTCAGCTCCTTTTCCAAGGCTTTTATCCTGTCTCTCAGGGTCTTTATTTCTCTGCCCTGCTCGGCCACTGTCATCTTAGATTTGTCATATTTTGACTCCAGCTCTGCCAATTTCTCCTTGGCTTTCTTTATCTCATCAGCCTGGAGTTCCATTTGTTTGACAGCCTTAGTTATATCTTCTATGGATGGGCTGTCCTTCTAACCTGTTGCTGTTCCTGCTGCCTCTGTTGTGGGAGCCCCTGTTGCTGCTGATGTTGCTGCTGTTGTTGCTGTTGTTGAAGTTGTTGGAGGGGCTTGGGATGTGGATTCTCCCTGTTTATCTTGTAACGCTCCTTCCAATTCCTTCTCCAACTCCCTTATCCTCTGATCCTGTTGTAATAGGAGGTCTAGCTGATCCTCCATCTTTTTCTGCTCTTGAAGCTCGGCCGTCTGAGGATGTTCAGTTGGTGGCAGCTTTAACCTCTTCTTTAGTGCCTTGAGGTCATCATCCTTTTTCTTCATGAGGGTCTTGACTCCTGTTGGGTCATTAGGATCATGTCCTAAGTCAACAATAATGTCCTCAAGTGTCTTTATTCTGTTGTCCTTGGCTTTGGAGGACATCCTTTCCACATCCAGCTGAGTGTTGGTATTTTTCAATGATTCCTTCAGCTCATAGGCCAATGTGGCCTTTTCCACTAGGGTGGCATATACCATTTCTCCAGCCTGCTTGTGGAGTTCAATTTGGTCCATTGGATGTATGTTTCTAGCCAGGACCTCCACCCTTGTTTTGATAAAATCTGCAGCACTTTTAGGCTGCGGTCCTTTAGGTTTGAAGTGGCTGAAGATCATTTATCTTCTTGGATGTCATAAACTGACATCAGCCTCTCTTGCATGGCCGGTGTAGCATCTATGAACTGCTTGTACACCTCTTGCCTTAGAAGCTCATTTTGGGCCTTTATTTCTTTAAAAGAAGCCTTGGTGCTCTTTGGCTTCTTGCTTTGCTGGGACTGGGAGGCCACCTCCAAACTGACTTGTAAGTTTTGCTCCTGCTGAAAGGAGCTTGTTCCTGTCTGTTGGCTGCTCTCCTTGTCTTTTTCAATATTTAAGACATCATCAGTGATGTCTTCTACTTCAGGGGAATCTGCCCTTTGCCTTTTGGCCTCTGGCTGGTCTGAAGGCCCACTGAGAGGAGTGGACTCTTCTCTGTGTCTTTTAACTCCCCTTTCTTCATGTGCTGGGGTCTGTAAGACTGGGGCACTGGACTGCTGCATTTGAGGAGGTGGAGTTTGTAGTGCAGGGGTCTTTGGCAGCCCATTCTGTGACTTTTGCACTTGTTTCTGCTGCTGGCCTGACTGCTGCTCTGTCTCCATTTGAGCCTCCTGCTCTGTTTCCTTTTCCTTTTCCTTCTCTGTTTCCTTCCCTTTCTGCTGTTCTACTTGCTGTTGAGCCTGTTGCTCAGTTTTCTGTTCCTTTATCGGCTCATCCTTTGCTCCCAATATGCCTTTGCCTTTATCCATGGCTGATGTTGATGTTGTATGTGCTTGAAGTGCAGTCTTTGTTGCTGAGGTCCCTTGTCTCACTAAGTAAGGCAATAATAAGGGTACCTGCTGCACATAATCTAGGTCAATAGTTTTTTCAAGCTCCTTGACATTCCTAAGCATTCTCTCTTCCTCAGTTAAACTCTCAGCTAGAGTATCTGGTTGCCATTCTTGCAAATTGGCATATTGTTCTATATGAGGGTATTGGCAATGCTTAATGGCTAGGAGCCTATACTTAGTTCTCCTAGCTGAGATGACTCCTTGAGGGTCATAAGGGACCCACCGAAAGCTATAAGATAGCTTGTATTTGTCCTTCAGGATCAGATCTGTGTCCTCCCATCCTTCCTTCCTATTCACAATGAAAGGGCCCATTTCACTTTTGAAGCTGAGGTGAGCCTTTTTCTTGGAGCCATGGAAGTGGGTGAGGTCTGATTGAATCAATTGCCTATAATATTCAAGTGCAAATAACCTCATTGGCACATATTTTGGGAGCCTATACGGGCAGACCTCACATCCATAGATCCTAAAGACTGTATGGTGCTCATATAGGTACCAGTCACCTATTTTGTTTTTCTTGGAAAGCTGCAGAGCTTTCTTTATCTCACTGGACACTCTGGGAGGTGGGGACTTCATTAACATGCAGCAGAGTGGGTAGACAAATTGGTCAACAAATTCACAATAGGTATAGGGTGAAATTGTGACTTTGATGATAAACTGAGGTCCAGAAGATAACAGATCTTCTTTCCCCTGTATGGTCCAGCCTTCTGACATAGCAAGGGAAGGCTTCAGAGTGATAGTACATGAACATATGATAAAGGTAGGCCGAATACCTGAAGACCCCCTGTCTGTCCACTTTGGTTAGCTGATCATGGATCCTGTTGGCTATGAATTTGGCAAAGTTGTACTTTTTGGCAGGGGGTTGATATGGGCTGTATACAGATAGCATTGCTAGCATGCCTCTGTCCACATGCTCACTGCTTTGGTACCCCAATACATAGGCTATCATGTCCAGTAATAGCCTGCCCACATCATTGAACTGATCATTCAGATAGGGAGGGGGCTCTGTGGTCTGGCATTTCGATTTCATGAAGTTCCTGCTGATTTTCTGTAGTTCCTCATCAGTTAATTTGTCCCCAGCGTCCATCAACTGATTCATGGAGAATGGGATCAACAACTCTGTCTGATCAAAGTGCAACATTTTGTTTATGGACTCAGCATTGATTTGGAACAGGATCCTCCCTGATGAGGTGCTGATGGCTCTATGCTCTGCATCATAATGTTCAGCACAGAGGTGAATGATTTCAGGGAAAACATTCACAGCTGGGAGATAGTAGTAGGGCAGGTTTGATTCCCAAACCCCATATGTGCCATGTCCATCCTTGTGGTCTTCCCTTAGCCTACTAAAGGTCTGCAAAAAGTCCCTGCTCCCTTCAAAGTCTCCAATGACACTATCCTTATCTACTAGTGACAGGGCTTCCAGTTCTTTGTTTGTCTGACTCTGTGAGGCCATACTGATGGATGAAGTTGCAGGAGACGCCATGGTGGGAGCTGGTTTGTAGAGAAAGGGGCAGAGATTCAATCAGTGCTTAAAGGGGCCTTTGACTTCAACTCAACTGCTAATACAGTGAGGTGTTCCTTTGCAGAGGGGGGTTGCAGGCTGGATTATCAGTTTGTTGTGGAATTCACAGGGCGTGAATTGTCAATGTGAAATCTGCAGGGTTTTTCAAGTCTCTCTGGTCTAACAGCAAGTGGGCTGTACTCGGCAAAAGGGAACAATGCCTAGTACCTCGGGAAGGATTTCGGGGTTTTTAGCCCGCGAAACGAGCACTGTCTTACTGAATTGTGGTCTTAGGGTGCTGCAGGTTGCTTGGCTGGCTTTGTGTGACAGGCAGAACTACAATTGGAAGGTTTTTAATGGTGCCAATTGGTGAATTTACAGTGAATTTACAAAGCACGGGCGAAGTGGGGGAAACTGGCTAAATACCTGGAATAACCAGCTTGGACACTTGCGAGCTGGGCTGTGGAGGCTTGGCACCGTGAATTCTGGATTTTCAACGGTCAAAATCTTCAAATTTGCTGTCTGGATGAATTTTCGCGGCAGCTGGTTGTTTAACGGCTCCTTCTCTTAATCGTATGAAAATGACTTTAAACGGCTTATTAGGCCGGTTATAACATTGAATTTCGCAAAATAACGCGATTGGCGCTTTTCCGCCGATGCCGTCAGCATGACGTCATGGTGGGCCCGCCGTACGGTGGTGACGTGGCATTGACGTGAAGGCCAGGGTGGCGTGACACGGTGGCAGAATGATGCGGTGGCAAGACTGCGTGGAGGTTGACGGGGCGCGGGGGCGGACGGAAGTGAGGTGACGTCAGGGTGACGTGGTGGTGACGTGGGAGGGAGAGCGGTAAGTGGAATGGTGGTAAGCGGGTTCCCCGCACCACTTTTGGAGCAAAGGCGGTATCGGGGGGAGAGCTCCGAACAACCTCCGCGCCCGCCACGCGTCCTCGTACAGGCCCAAAACCGCTCTCCCCGGACGTTAACGGTCGGCAGATCGGGGTGCGATATCGACCGCCCACCCTTGGATCTTGACCGGCGGAGATCGGACGGCTGGCAGGTCCTTCGACTGGTCGCGCATGTTTGGAAGGGGCCCGCCGGGCAATTAAAATATTCAATTAAATAATATGGCCGGGAACTTTAGGATTAGGGGTTTTTTGCGGGTTTTGCATATGGTTCAGGCAAAAATCTTTTATAAAGGCGCAAACTTTAGGAAAAGGGTTAAATGGATTTTATGTAATATGAAAAAAAAACAGATAACCCCCAACCTTAATATAAAGCGGGGGGAGGGTGGTTTTACAATGTTTTCCGCCCCTTTGAGTAATTTTATGGGTTTTTCAAGGTTTTTCAAGGTTTTCAGGGCAAAATGGGACTTTGGGGTAGGGAAATTGGTTTCAGGGGGAGCATAAGGTGAGTCATGGGTTCTTGACCTTGACCAGGTGTCGAATCAAGTCCCAGGGAGAGAATATTATGGCTATAGTGCCGAGGAGGGGATATTTATGCATTGTGGGGTTTATACACCATGGTGTTTATAATACTAGGGATAAAGGGGTATAGGGAGCTAAGTAGTAGAATTAGTTGTGAATATGGAGGGAACATAGGAGTGAGGGTTAGTTCAACCAAGTCCTTTTTTTTTTTGAAAATAACTTGAAATCAGGAGTAGTTCAAAATGAAAAGATTTTTGCACAAGAAATGTGGCTTCTTAAAGCCATAAGAATGTAAAACATTTGAATTTCTATGCTTTGTGCAGCTTGGGGAAAGGGTGTTAGTGATGAGTGATGTACAAATGAGAAACAAGGGAGTTAGTCATGCTCCAGTGTATTGCTCTTCCTGTAGATGTTTCAGCAACTTTGATTTTGGAAGAGACAGCAATTCTGCAACCCCATCTACCTACCCAACTACTTCTCCTAAAATTTTTTGTTCCTCCTTGGAGGGTGCACTTGGACTTGCAAACCCCTTGAATGCCTTTTCTTTTCATTGGCTTTTTGCTTTCATTCCCTATCTAATACAACCCTTATTCCTTCCAAGGTCCCAGATTAAGCAGTTGGGAACCTTAGTTTCTCTACCTAGCTACTGATCTGCCAAGATTAAACAGTTTGGACAGATTTCATTCTCTATTCTACAACATGGAAATTGAAAACATGGCATGATCCAGATTAGACTGTTGGACCACCCATCAAACTTGAGTTCTTATCAAAACTGCTACAGAGATTGTCTTCTTAGGGAAATATGGGATCTTTGCATTTGTCAAAGCAGAGCATATTTGGACCTTTGATATCCAATCATGAAATATGAAACCTATTGGTATAGGTATCCAACAGGCAGCAAGGGACTTCCAGTTCCCAAGCTGTGTTAACTAACCCTTTTCCCCAAGGGCAGCAACTTCTTGCTGGCGCGAGTTCAAACCCTGGAACCTCCACAGGGGGCAACCAGGAAGGGGAAAAATCTTCGAATGTTTTGATGATGGGTTCTAACATTGACTTGGCTACTCGGTCACGTGATTACGGTGAAGCCAAAATGTCCAAGGATAAGGCTGTTCCCGGAAGTACTGACCTTCATATTGAGCAACCCTCTGTTGAGACTATACCACGGATGCCAAAAGGCTCCGCTAAACGCGCGATGATTAATCCTAATGCTAGGGCAGCCCAGAATTACTCCATTGTGGAGGATCTGGCCCAGAGTCCATGCGCCATGTCCGCTTTAGAGGTTCTCCAGTCGTGTCCGGCTCAGAGAAGCGCTTTACTTTCCGCCATAGTGGCAGTGGATCCGGCTAATTCTTTAGTGCTCACTTTCGACATGTTAAATGTCAAAAAGTGACTCCCTCATCACATGGCTTTTCAAGTAAAGTCTACATACCAGAAAATCAATATTTTTCGAACCGTTATAGATGAAGGGGCTTCCACGTGCATCATGTCGATGTCATGTTGGAAGGCTATCAGATCACCCTCGGTCGTTCCTTCACCTACCGTCTTGACCGCATTCGATGGCCATTCTCATAGGCTGCATGGGATTATCCCGGCCTTTCCTATATGTGTTGGGGGGAAGGTCGTTAATATAGAAGTGGAAGTCGTCGATGCCAACCTAGATTATAATCTCCTCCTAGGAAGGAACTGGGTGTATGAAATGGACGCCGTCGTTTCAACTCTGTTTCGTGTCATTTGCTTTCCTCATGAGGGAAAAATCGTAAAGGTAGATCAATTAGACTATGCTCCAGTTGATCCTAAAGCAACTTCTGACTCCACTGTTCTGTTAGTGGATAACCCTCATCTGCCTACTGAGAATCTAGGAGTAGGGATGTATTCCTCTTTGATGGGTACCTTTGAGTTTCCCTCTCCTATAGAAAAAATCAATGCTATTTCATCATCTAGGGAGTTTTCTAGAGATGGGTTCTTTCAAACTCATTATTTTTCGGACCCCTGGACCTTGCCTTCACCTATGACCACATTAGTTGAAGGACAAGAGAATGGAATGGAATTCCCTATGTCTGCAGCTGAGCTTAGATATCAGTCTATCGCAAACTCTGCAGAAGACCATTCTACTCCTTTTTCCGAAGAGGAGTTAGATGGCCATGTGGCCCCCGCTTGGAGCCTTGACTCCGCCTCTGCTTTGGACTGCTTGGATTTAGTCTTACCATCAGAAGAAGCGATTCTTGAGGTAATGATGGGTATAGATCGACCTTGGGAAGACTTACACCATCGTTCATACTTTCTTCCTCCATTGCAAGAGGTCGAGTCTAGATTCTCCGAGCTCAGTTCTAGTGATGTTTGTATGGTGTTAAATCCTTTGGCTCCAGCACACGTTCGTGCCGAAGGCAACATGTCGGTAATTTCAAAAACGACATCTATAAACATCTCTAAGGACCCTAACCTAATAGAGAATATCTTCATCGGAATTGAGTGTTCCCCTGAAGAAATTCAAACATACACCGACTTATTCAAGGAGTTTCGAGATGTATTTGCTTGGTCTTATGAGGAAATGCCTGGCATTGACCCATCTATAGTTCAGCATGAGATCAAGACGTACGAAAACGCTAGACCTGTCCGTCAGAGGCTTCGGCC
>APFE031526466.1:0-17108 GCA_000404065.3 Pinus taeda | reverse complement strand
TACTATGTGACCCAACAACTTCCCCTCCTCCATAGTGAAATGGAATTTTTGCCGATTTAAAGAAACTCAAAACTTCATACACTTAATGAAGACTGTCCTCAAATGTTTTAAATGAGGAAATGTGGATGTTGAAAAGAAAGTAATATCATATAGATAAATTACAATAAAATTATCTCTTTCATCAATGAAACTAATATCCATCGCTCTCTAGAATGTGGCTTTGACATTCATGAGTCTGAATGGCATTTTTGAATACATAAATGTGCCCCATGGTGTGGTGAAAGTAGTCTTGTCCTAATCTTTTAGATTAACCATTATCAGATTATATCTATAAAACCTATCCAACATGGAAATCCTTTCTGAGCCAACCAACGTTTGCAGAGTGTGATCCATTTTTCTAAACGATAATTATCCTTCAATGAGACTTTATTTGAATTTCTGAAATCTAGGCACATGTGAATTACCGTGTTCCTTTTCTTGACTAGTACCAAGTTTTCTATCCAATTTGAAAATCTTAGTGGGATGGTGTTTTTTGCATCCATTGGTCTCTTGACCTCCTTTTGAATCAACAACTACATCTTTGGAATGATACTTCTTAACTTATGTCTAAAGGACTTCTCATTTTCCTTGAGTGGTAAAGTAAGTTGGATGGCAATTTTGTCATAGAATTTTAAGTATTCATATCTCCAAGAAAATACATCTACAAACTCCTTTAACAATTTTGCATACTTTAGCTTTTGTTCTAGTTTCAAATTGTTAGAAACTTTGACCATCTTCGATTATCTTCAGTTCCCAAATTGCAGTATTCCATCTCCCCATCACTTGGAAGGATTCTAGGCTTAATGGCCACATCATTTGAATCAAATAATATCTTTAAAAGAACTAAAAATCTAGGGATTATATTATTGCTTACTTGAATTATACCCTATCCAGCAACAATATTCAAGGAAATTGTTGTTTCAGTGTATTTCACTACAATCTCATCTTCATCTTTGTCCATTGGAGTGCTTGGAAGTTCATGACTTCTTTCAAGAAATCTTCTAATTTTTTAATTTTCTTCAAACACTTCCCACCACCTAGTATTATCTAGGCTAGAAGGCCTATGTGTCACTTTGATCTCATATTTTTCATTAGGATAAATAGGAATTCTAAATGCACTAGCAGTTTTTGCTAAAGAGTCTACATTTCCATTTTTCTCTCCACAGACAAGAGAGATCTCATGCTCATAAAAATAAATTGAAAACAAATCTCATATCTCATTTCGGTAGGTTCTCATTCTTGGGTGTTTGTTTTGACAAGTTCCTTTGACTTGGTTCTCAATTAGTTCCGAATCTTCAAAAATGTGAATTTTCTTCAGTTTCTTCTCTCTTAATAGGTTCAACCTGATAATCATACCTCCATATTCTTCCACGTTTTTTTTACAATGAAAATGGAATTTCTATGAATGTAACTGAGTAGTACATTATAGCGAAACAATCCAAATTCCTTGCCCACGACCTTCACACAAGTGGAGCCATCATAATACAAATTCCACACTTCATCTAAAAATGTTTCAACGTATTTTTTTTAAAACATTGACCTTAACATGTTGAGATACTTCTCCATCAATACAAAAAAATTACAGAAAATCCATGATCCTACCTTTGTATCTATTGCATAACTGGGATGATTATCTAGTTGAGTCCTACTGCTTTCCACATAGGCCATTTGTACTTCCCTATACAATGTTTTCAACTCGCCAAACAATGATATTGATGTGGAAGACATGTCCATCTCCAATTTTGCTTGTAGTATTGTTTCGCAAGACTAGAACAATAGCATGTCAAATCTAGCTAGAATATCTTTTACCATTATGTCCCTCATTACACTTTTGGTAGGTATATGTGACAGTGTTACAACTGCATCTTTTATCAACCCTAGACATTTTACTTTTCTACAATTAAATGAGAATATGTCCTTGTAAGGCTTAGTAATATAAAGTCCTATATGGTCCATGAATAACTTAGGCATCAGGTTGTGTTAAGCTTTAGAATCTGACATAACAATATGAAGAATCATATCGTGTATGTTTTGAATTAAATAGAATGGGAGAACATCATCATTTATAATAGTGACATGTGGACCAAAAACAAATTCCAGGCACCATCAACTAAATTTAAGGAATTGTTTGAGTTTATATTAACCTGATCACTCTCTAAACTCCTAACCATTGTAAATATTATTTTTGTAAACTCTTAATTTCTTAAAAGTTCATCAAAACAAAAGGATGCTTTCAACTTACTGATTTCACTTTCCATATTGAAAGTTGATTGTGTTTTCTAAAATCACTTAATCTCCTTCTTATATTCTTCTATTTTTCCATAACCATCATTCTTAGGTTTGTTTCATATCTTTAATATTTCCTTCCTTGAATCATGTTGCTGAGTTGATGTCTTTTGTGACGGAGTATCAATAGGAATAGTTTGACCCCTGAGATGGTACTTCCTTTGAAGATCTACTACTGCATTTTTATAACGCACTTGATAAACTATTGAATCATAAATGTGAATGTTGCCCTTTTCTACTAAGAACCCAACAAAAATATAATTCTCCTCCTTATTGCCAAACACTTTCGTTTCTTTATCATCGGAACATCCAATCTGATGATCTTCTTCCTTGGTGACCTCCTAATCAAAAAATTCCTCTGGAAAAGAGGTCGAATGACAACTTGCTAATATTTAGCACCCTTCTACCCCATTATACTATTTTGAGTCCCTTGAGGTCTTATGAAATTCTGATTTCTCACCTGAGGTTGATTTTCAGCCTTGGAAGGAGTTAGCTTATCAACCAACTTTTCCATTTTCTTCAACATTACATCAAATTTTATATCATGTGAAGAAGATGATTCTTCTTTCAACACCATTCTCTTTTCAGTTTTCATTTTTTCCTTCTTGGCCAACAAATTGTTTTCTACTCCAATTGCATTACTCTTCATTGCCTCTAAAGTGACAGGATTTATCTCCCAGAGTTGATAATACATTTCACCATCAAAACTAATAGGATAATGAAACAAGGCTAGTTGAGGAGGATATTTTAACTCATATAGAATCGAATTGTAAACTCTGTTAAATCTATCTATTAATTATCACACTAACTCCCTTGGATTCCCTTTTAAGCCTTCATATTTAGCTTAAATTTATAACATCACCTCCCACCTTGTGAGAAATATCTATCCAAACTGATGGAAAGTATTGATAATTTTTGTAGCTAAGGATCTAAAACATATCTTTACCTATCAAGATATAATTTATTTAAAAAGTCTCAATTTGATGTTCTCATGGTAAATATCCTCTAAATCAGTGAAGTCATTAAGCTTGTCTAGATGTTGTTGAGTTCTATAAAGTCTGGTGCCACCAAAATGGATCACGCAATGTCTATAATTCAAAGGGATGTCATGTATCATACCTTGGAGGATTAAAGGTGCATATCTAGTAGCCATAGGGCTCGGAGTTGAAATTACACTAACAATAAGAGTTTGGACAACAAATCTTAAAGGAGTTCAGATTGTTGTTATAATGGATGATAAAACGGGATTTTAGACACCCATAAAAGATACATGAGTTGTTGAAGAAAAGAAAAATGGAGTGAAATAAGGAAAGGTTGAAGACTTAGCCGCAATCATCTGAATTTCCTATACTTTTGGTTCTAATTTTTGAAGATGAGACAAAATCTCGAATTGTTGTGGTAATGGCTTTAATTTTGAAATGGAAAAACTAGGGGTAAACATCTTTAAATTTGTCAAATCACAGAAAGTGTCTGAAATAATACTTTCCTACTTATATCTGAGTAAATGACATTCAAATTTAATATATAATGGTAAATCCTCAGCATATTCAACCTTTGTACGTAGAGAAGAAGACATTTCTAAGTAAATTGTACCTGATTCCTTTCGAGTTTTCTTCCTAGACAATTTTTCTAGACTGTACAAAAACAGGGGTAGATTTGAATCAGGGTTCCTTCAAGTATTGACACCTCTATGAGCCAGAACTTTTTCAATAAGACAACTTCAAATTATAACGTGGAGTCGCTAGATTAAACAAATTGAATCCAAACTATTATACAAATATATGTTTTCCATTAGAAATTTGATCTTAAGCAATAAAATAGTTTGGTAAAAATATCCCTTTCACTACCTAGCAATGACATCAAAATGTTATCACTTAGAGAAAATGCTAGTTGTGGGAAAAAATCTAAGGTAACATGAAACTACTTTGAGGTTGAAAGTTGTCCCTTCAACTTGGAGAGGAATCTCTCCCTAAAACTCAACTACTCAAGGCCACTGTAATAGAACGCTTGCAATTGAGTCTGATGGCGAGATTTACCTAAAAATGATTGAAATTTGGTTGCAATATGTGAAAGTTCCACCATTCGGCATGGAGTACAACCCAACCAAGTTTTATACAAATGCAGTTTTGATGAGAAAAACACAAAAGAAAGGTAGCAATAATTGCTTTGACACTTAAGTAATTTATAGGAAGATGAAGAAAATTAGTGTAAGGGTTAAGTGAACAACAATTATTAATTTCTAAGAAAAAAAGAAACAAGAACATAAAATAACAATCCCAATCTCATACAATCAGTTCTTAAAACATGAAGAAATATAAAACAAAAAAAGAGACAGGAAGGGAATTACAACACAAGAATTTTTGTAAATTCTCATGAACATTGTTTTCTTTAATATATGCTCAAAAATACAAAAGGATCTTGTATCTCAAATAAAAACCAACCCTTTTTCCTTCTACATTTATTTCTTATATAAGCATTACAGTAAATGAAACATGTTTGTAGCTCAAAAATAAATGCAATAATGCAGTAATAGAAGTATAAATATCTTGCATACATTCATCTGAATATTTCCTTAAACATATCAAGTTTTTTGTCCAAAATAGACACAACTTGCTAAATATTATGCTGAGAATGGGAATGAGAAAATGTATCAAGGTTGTGCTTCCCTCGCTGTATATCGCGCATTGTCATCCTTCAATAATGGCCTTATTTTTTTCTCTTGTTTTCTCAATCATTCTTGTTGAAATATGTTGATACCTTAGTTATTACTCCTTTAGGTGCCTGAACCAATAATTTTTCTAATAGGCCAACTGTCAGTGCTTTCCTCAAACAGTTTCTTTCGAAATGCCTTGAAAGTGGAAACTTTAGGGATTATGTTCAAAATTCACTCACAATGGGAATGCCGACTCTCCTTTGTGCCCACTCAGTAGCTAAACACTAGCAAACGCATGATCAATTATAGATAAAAAAAATGTCATTTTGAATAATCAAAAACCCAAAAATGGTTACCATCTTCCTAGCTGAGGATATTGTCCACCTCCAAAGGAACATCCACCTTATCCCTCCCCTACCTCTTGCACTATATATTTTCAATAGGGATTTTATTTTCAGTTTTCTTAACCTTTGAATTTTTAGAACCTGCAGTTTTATCTTTGCTTACTATCAGGTACTTTAATGGGACATTGTCCACATCTATTACTTACTCAACAAGGTCAAGATTTTGTTTCAACTTTATCTTCATTCTCAATATTTTTAACAGCCTCGTGGGAGGTATTTTACCCCCTTTCAACATTTCAAACAAGGATGTTTCTTCTTTGGCTAGAACGTCTTCATCATGGGGTTTAAGGTTAGGCCTATTTCCTTTAGTCTCCTCTGCTAGATGATTTTATAATGGGGAACTTTCAATCGTTGGCATCTTAGCATGAGAGGAATTCTTAGTAGGAGGCATATTTTTAATGGGAGGCTTTATAGTAGGCTATATATTTTTAAAGTTGTCACTTATTCTAGCATAAACCTTAGAAGTTTTAGGATCTGAATATGAGGGAATTTCTTTATCCTTTCACCTTTGGGTTTCCTTAGAGGAGGTGCCTTGAGAGGAGGTTCCTCGCTATGTTTTATTTCCCAATTTGGTACCCTTATTCCTCCCTAATTTAGCCTTAGGAGGCTAACATTTAAACCCTCCCCAAAAAAGGGAATGAATCCACGTTCTTCTAGCCTTCGCATATTGATTTTCAACTAGCAACTTAATTAAGTCTTTTTGATAGATGAAATGTTGGGATGGGTCTGTTTTTGCCTGAATGTGAGAAACCATGTGCTTGAGACATTCTAACAAACAAATAACATGTATTCATTCTTATTTGTCCTACAATATGAGCTAATAAATGACTATGGTATAAGTTTACTCGATTAAAAATTCCTTCACACTTCAAATATTACTAGGTAATCCATAGAATACCATACCATTTGTCTTCAATCCAGGATCTTTGCACTCTTTCCTTCAAGTTTCTATATTTCAACTCTGATTTAAGAAAAAATGGGACATCAATCCTAGTTAGAACGTGATTTCTGAAATCCTTTTCCCCTTCTGTACGAAGAGTTGTAACCTCTACCATTAATTCCTTTGCAACCAGGAATGAAAGCCCTCCTACCTACACACACTGAATATCAAACCCTTGGAAAAATATTTAACCCACATCATCATGGTAATCAATGCATCGTTGGAAAAATTCTTCCACCAATCCCACTGTAATTGCTATGGAATATTTGGGTAAGTCTTCAAAAGGTCAGGAACTTTTTGTTCATTTTTGTTAAGCTTCCCGATTTTCCCTATTATATTTACAGCTTGGAGATTACGCAGATGAGAGACTAGAATTCGATATTGTATCTATACTAAATAGTTTGAATTGAACAAATTTCTAGCTATAACAGTTAGCAAAAATTACAAATGAAATGGTGGAATCACTATGCAGGAAAAAATAGTGATGTTTCAGGAAGAATAATTGACTGAAATGTGAAATAATGTTTTAACCCTTCGATATTTACAAAATCACATCATACCATTTGGTCAATGGAAAACTTTCTTTTCAACATATACCTTTCACTTTTATATTTATGGTGGCATGATCGGGAAATGATTATTTTGTTGCTGATGTCAAATGTATGAACACATTTCGAAAATGAAAATTCTAATTCTAGATTGCGCATTCGTACTATTGTTATCATTTAATACTCAGTGACATTGACAATCTCATTGTCAACATATTCCTCTAATAATCTTATGAACTTAAAAAGTGATGATAGTGCCATTATCAGCATTTGTCCTCTTTATTATAAAACAAAATTGCCGACACTGTATTTTTCAGCACTTAAAAAAATCAAACTTAACTAAATGTGATAACAAATCATATCTATCATCAAGAATTTAATATGAATAAACAAGAAAGACAACTTAGCATTTCCACCTCATCGTGAAGTCCATGTCATCATTGTAAAGTTGTAACTTGTATAGGTGTCATCATACTAGTCAATGTATATCCATGTTTCATGCAATATCATCATGTGGAGTGTAATGATGTATGTTCAAAGAAAAGGATGAGACGTAATTTGTGGGACTCCAAGGGTCATATGTGCAACATGAAGAGTCACATAGTCATATATGGAGAAATATTATATAGAAGTCCAAAATTCATTCAGAAGTTCAAGAGTTGTATAGATGTCCAAAGGAGACACTAGAGGTCCAAGAGTCACATTACGAGAGAAAAAGTCATTGGTGAGGCTCATGCTTGTGATGGACCTTAAAGGTCCGTCACAATGTCACAAATGGTGACGGTCTTTAAAAAAGCATTGTTGTACGTGTATATAGTCATGGTCCTTTAAGGTCTGTCACCAAAGCCATTTTCAGTGACACTTTTAGTCAGGGTCATTAAAGGCCCATCACTAATTCTATCTTTGGTGACACTTTTGGTGAGGGTCATTAAAGGCCGATCACTAATTCTCTCTTTGATGACACTCCTAGTGAAGATATTTTGTTTACCATCACCAATGATATTTCTATTTACTTTTGGTGATGGCAATAAATGTTGATCATCATTGGTCATTCCGATGAGTTTTTGATGATGCTTCATGCATGTGGCGGACCTTTAAGGTCCATCACCAATGTTGCATATGGTGATTGTCTTTAAAAAATCGTTGTTGTAAGTGTATATAGTGATTGTACGTTAAGGTTTTTCACCAAAGCCATTTTCAATGACACTTTTGGTGAGGGTCGTTAAAGGCCTGTCACTAATTCTCTCTTTAGTGACATTTTTGGTGAGGGTTGTTAAAGGCCCATCACTAATTCGTTTTTTGGTGACGCTTCTAGTGATGATGTTTTATTGATCCTCACCAACTCTCTTTTTGGTTACTTTTGGCAACAGTAAAAAAATGTTCATCATCAATGATCATTCCAATGAGTTTTTGATGATACTATGTACCTGTTACTATATGTTTTATAAAAAGATAATGATTTAAGACCATTGTTGTGGATTCTTTTTCATTATGTGTTCGAGGTCATAGTGGTTATAATATTCAATCAATTTGTTAAGAAGTAATTTGTGTGTATCATTTCCATCATGTCATAAGAATACAATTTTCCTGTGAGTCAACATGAGTCACCTCCATTAGGTTTATTATCTATCAAATTTCATTTAAATAAAGTTCCATTGGTTTGTGTAGGAACTACAATATTTAATACATAATCAAGATCTTTCAATTCTATTAATGATAGAGAGCTTGCACTCCTCAAAACTCGTGGAACACCTTAACATGCTTTGGAATAGTACACTAACATTCCTTGGCACCTTGAATGTCTTGGAACATATTTGTACCTAGAACATCTTGCCATGAGTAGGATGCCTCAGCACATGTTGGAATTCCCTAGCATAGCATATAACTACCCTATCATGTGTTAGAATGTACTATAGTCCCTAGAATTCCATGGAACACCTTGGCATAATATTGCATTGACAGACATTATCACTTGGCACACATTGGATCTTGACATGTATTGGAACATATTATTAGTGTTCCTAGAATGTCGCTTTGAAAAATATAAAGTCTCGGCTTATTAATCCTATTGTGTGTCCATTTCCTTCCATTGTAGCTTGGTTATTCCTTTTGTTTCCTTGAAACTCCTTGACGCATATTGGCATACTTTGGCACCATGCACATCCTAGCATGTCTTAGAAAATGGCATGCCTTGGCACTAATTTCCACATGTTGGCACAACTTGGAACTACCTAGCACACTCTAGCACTTCTTGAAATTCCCTGATATTCCTTGGCATGCCTTACCTATTGTCAGCGTACCTTCTCACTCCCCCCTTGGCATGATAGGTAATAAAGATTGACACTCCCTGACACACCCTCGTATTCATTCACTTCCATGAGTTTTGACCTAGTGCTCCCTTGTGATGTAGTCGTACTCCCTAACACTGCTCAACATCCATTGCCACTCTCTAGCAAACCTTAGCACTCTTCGACATGCTCTGCCTCTTCATAGCATGCATCACACTCACTGACACACATTGGCCCTTGGAATGTGTTGCGACTTGGAAAGTCTTAGCATGTTTGGCATGTGTTCAAATGACCTGGTATGCTTTGGCATGGTTTAATATTAAATTTATTCGAGATCAATTATTGGAAAGTAGATGAGAAGAAATGAAGGAAGATTTAGCAGTTAGAAAGCATTGGCACTTGGTACTTTGCACCTATTGGCACCTAGTGTTGATGTGTCTAGCATGCCCTTTATGGAAAAGGTAAATTTATGACTTATTAACCCTATTATGTGCTCATTTCCTTGTAGTTTAACCTTTTCCTCTGTTTTGTTTCCTTGACAGTCCCTGGCATGCATTTTCACACCATTGTACATCTTGGCATGCCTTAGAACTTGGGGCATCTTATCTTGTTTGACATGTCTTCATACTATCTGGCACATGTTAGCATGCCCTAGCATTCCCTAACACACCTTGGAAGTGATGACCTCACAAATAGCATTACATTTTTCCATTACTTGGGAACCTTACATTAACTAGAACACCTTTGCACTCCCTAGTTGTCATGCCCTCTGTTATCCTCCACAATGTTCTAGGCTGATGAGGAGATCGACAGAGGTAACCACATACCATTATTTTAGTTTGGTAGCTAGCCCTACCAAACTAGAGATGGATCTCTCTATGAAATCACAACAAAGAGATGACTGGAATGTAAAGGATTTTAGGCCAGATATCTAGGCAAATGTGGGTTTTGGAAAATTTAGGGTTTTGGTGCTGGATAAGGGAGAAAAATGAGGTAGCTAGGTCAGAGGATCAAAGGGTTACAATAGAAAAGATAGAAAGGATCAAGGTAGCATTACTTTTTTGATGGATCTTAGGGTTTTCCAATGTGGTTTAGTGTTTATAATAAGAAAAAGGTCTTAATGAGCATCAAACATGAATTCATTAAGCAAGAAATAAAGTAACACATAATTATCTTTCCATCGAAACAAAGCTTTATGAAGATAATTTTGTTTATAAAATTTAAGGAAAACCATTGAAGAATTTATGAATGGACATATAAGATGAATATCTTTCACGCAAAGCTATAGAAAAGAAAAAATAACATCACAAACTTACTGCACATGTATTCCTAGATAACAGTTGTAAATTGTGTCCTTTGATTTCCAGAAAATGTCCAAGTACAAGCTACAATAGTTACTTCGTCTGAAATACAACCCATATTATCACTAAGAAACTAATACATAAAGATAAAAAAAACATATCCCCACTCTCAGGGGTCGAATCCATGACTCTAGGAACTATTCATCCATGAGGTGTTCTGACCAAAGCCTAATGTCTAGGTAAGTTAAAAGCAACTTCTACAATTAACTTTGACTCCAACCTCTCTCATAAATGAAGTGAAATTTACATAAAAATAGCTTACGAAGACTAACCATCCATTATTTGCATTTACTTTTACTCCTCACATTCGTCTACTTCACCCTTTCTACTTTTACCAAAGTCAAACGAGGAATTACAAAAAATTAAACAGTGAGAATTTTACAAAAGCCTCATAAATTTCCAAGTGGGCAACGCGTTGTTGGAGGCTATTTTTGAGTGCCTTTCTGAAGTCAAAATCTAGACTTGAAGCCTTTTCTGGAAACCTGGAAGAGTTTGTATGTCTTTATAGTATTTTTTCACTCAAAATGACCCATTTTTAGCTTAGATATGGCCATTCACCCAAGGTGTCTCCAGGTGCACAGCGAAATGGAAAAAGAAGGTCAAAAAGGTGATTTTTGGCCTCTTTTTTGAAAAATTCTCAAAAACCAAGCCCAAGACCAGGAAAGAGTGAAAATGGATTCGAGTTGGGGGTCATAATATTTAGAAAAATGTTGAGTTTCCATAATTGGGAGCCCTAAGGAAGAATTGCAACGTGAGCTCACTATGTTCCTAGATAAAAAATTGCCAAAAAATCTCAAGTTTTCACTAGTCTACACCGAAACAAAAAATTTTCTCCAAATCCTCCCAAAATTTGTTCGGAGATTTCTAATGAGGTATGTTATGCAATCATTGATGCATCAATGAAAAAATCTAACTTACCCTTCTCCTCTTGTCTGATTAAGGTTTCCTTGAGTTTTTCCTTCAACTACTTGATTTTGACCTTATCAATCTGATTCCTTCTGTAATAATGGATGGCATTTTTTTTTGCAACTTGTTATCCCTGTTTGCCTCGTAAAAGAGCTTCTCAATGTGGAAATTTAATTTTTCAATACAAAACTTCATGTCCTCATTTATTTCCATGGCAATCCTCTCTTCAAAGGTCAATTCTTCCATTGGTGGATTTTTTTCTCTTTCCCTCTAAAGTGCCTTCCGAAGACCCATTGTCCTTGTTATCTTCCTTGCCACATGTCGTTTATGTTGCTCAGTGTCCTCATGGTCCACCAATTCCTTTCCTCATCTCTTGTTTCTTGGCTTTTAATTTCTATTTCTCCATCACAAGTTGTTTTGCCTTAACTTAACTGTTTTCTTGCTCAAGGAATGAAATGTTGAATTTCGCCCTTTCCAAATTTTCCTTAAGCTTCATGATCTGAGAATACTTTTCATTGATGAATTTTTGTAGAGTTTGATTCTCATCATATTCCTCCAACATAAATAGGTCAAATTCATGCTCAATGGGCACCTCATCATCCAAAGAAACCTCATGATGTGATGGTGATCCTTGTTTTGCTAATGTAGTAGGCATGGTCCCTTCCTCAATTTGAGGAGAAAACACAAGGCTTCTACTTCTTTGATATGTGTTGGTCACCTCAGGCCTAGGTACCCTAGAAACCTCATCATGTTTTCTTGCTGATCCCACCTCCATGGGTTATACTGACATGGTTTGGTGCTGGCTTGGTGAGGTGGTTATATGCATTTTCAAGGTTACAACAATGAAGGTTTCGCATGTCATGTTCTTCCCTTTCAACTAATGAAGTACTATAACCTTTATTAGGCTATGGTGAAAGAGGATGGGAGAATGCACTTTTCCTTTCAATTTCACCCTTTCAGACATTTTTTTAGGCTCCAATACAAGTAGCTAGAACATTTACAGACATGGCAGCTGTAAAGTGCGTGAGAAGCCTTATGTGGTATTGATATAGCCTAGAAAATATCGCCTCACATGTGAAGAAATTTATGACAGCCCTCATCAATGGTGCATATCTCTACAAAAGGTATTTGAATGGGAAAACATGTGAGTGAGCTCCTTTGTATTGTGATTTCAAATAGGGTTTGTACTCTTCTAGGTCTAGGTTCATGTCTTTGAACTAGTTTCACCACGATTTGGTACACCTATAGCTTGAGATATGGCATCCAATGAAAACATGAAATAAGTCCCTAAAATTGTGATCTTGTCTTCTTCAAGGTGAGGGAAAATATACCTATGAAAGGCAAGCAAAAACATGTCTTCCATCAAATGCACTAGATGCTACAAAGAAAAAATACACCAAGGGTGAAGTCGAAGCGAAGAAGAATATCAGAGATTACATTGACAAGCATTTGGTGGCCAACATCTTTGATCTAAACACATCCAAGGAAACCTATGAGAGATTGGTAAGCATGTTAATGCACTAGAGCTGATAATTAACTATGCCCTGTAGTCCCTATCATACCCTAGAACACTTTGTCATGCATTATCATACATTATCACTTGACACACTTTGACACTTGGCATGTATTGAAACATATTATTAGTGTACATAACATGCCCCTTTTAACCCTCTTATGTGTCCATTTCCTTTCATTTCAAATTGGTTCCTTATATTTCCTTGATGCTCCTTGATACATATTGGCATACCCTATCACCCTACACATCATAGCATGCCTTAGCATCTATCATGTCTTGGCATTCCTTGGCACTATTTGGCACATATTAACACACACTAGAACTCCCTATTAACACACACTAGAACTCCCTACCATGCCTTATCAATTCTTAGTATACCCTTTCACTCCCTCCTTGGCATGCCAGGAACTCATTGACACTCCCTGACACACCCTCATATTGATTCGCTTCCACTCATTTTGACCTACTTCTCCCTTGCATTTCCCTAGTACTCCCTAACACTCAATATGCATTAGCACTCGCTAGCATATCTTAGCGTCTTTGACATGCTTGTCACTTCATAACGTGCATATCACTCCCTAACACACATTGTCATGTGTTGGCACTTGACAATTCTTAGCATGTCTAACTTTCGTTTAGATGCCTTGGTATTCTTTGGCATGGTTTAGTATTAAAATTTATTTGAGATTAACTATTGGAAAGTAGATAAGAAGTAACAGAGGAGTATTTGGCACTTAAAATGCACTAACACTTGGCACATGGCATTTGTTAGAACCTAGTGTTGGTGTGCCTAGTGTGACCCTCTTGGAAGAGGTAAATTGATGACTTGAGTACCCTCTTATGTTTTAATTTTGTTGTATTTTAAATTATTTCTCCTTTTTGTTGCCTTGGTAGTCCCTGACACATATTGTAAAACCCTTTCACATATTAGCATATTTGACATGCCTTTGTACTATCAAGAACATGTTAGCATTCTCTAACATGCCTTAGCACTCACACCCTACCAACTAGCCTTACATTTTCTCACAAGTTGGGAACCCAATCAAGTCCTTAACTACTACAGTTAATGTGACATTGGCCTAGCTCAATTTCAATAACTTGGCCAATTGCAACTATTGCAATTATCTTGTGGCTTATTTGCCTAAGAACTACCTATAACTCATCCTAGGCCATTCATGTCCAAGCTCAATTTTCCTGCTTAAGAACTTCCCATAACAAGGATCACATCTAGTATAGCCACGACCATAAAATAAATAAGAAACATATCTTACACACAATATCTCACATGTATGTCCAATTCATATAAACAGTAGACCATTAACTAAGAGTTTGCAAGAACCGCAATATGCACAAGACACACATGATATAAGCCAGCACAAGCTGAGTGCCCCAAAACATATACACAACAATGTACAATATGCAACTGTCTAGAATAGTTTAAAACATTAGAATTTGGCATAAATGTGCCACATGTCAAATAAAAATAATAGCTAAAGCAAAAACAGTGTTGTGTTTGGCAAAAAGTCTTCCTTTATCTAAAACTATTTTGCCGATCCAGTTATCACAATCATAGGATTTCCTCTCATAAATCCTATTATGAACTTCTCCCAAAACACTTCTTCCTTGGCACACTTGAATTATATAACACTCCTTGGCACACACTATTATTTTTTCATTTCCATGCATTTTGACCTAGTTCTACCTTGTGATTCTTCAACACTCCTTAACACTCATCAACATGCATTGATATTATTCAACATGTGTTAGTGTTCCTTTTCATTCTTTTTCATGCCCTGGCCCTCCCTAGCTATCATGCCCTCACAATTAGTCTTACTTAATTTGCAACTTGGGAGCCCAACCAAGTCCTCCCTTGACTACAAGAGCTTGAACAAATTGTGATTACTACAACTAGACTATGTTATTGAATTGTGTATCTTGGGAGGTACTCCACAAGCCTAGTGAGATGGGTTTGTGTGAGTTTGGCCACAAATGTATCTGTTGGAAAAGAAACCATGTGAAGGGGTTTGGGACCCAAGATAGGGTTTAGAATCTAGAAGAAATTATAAAGGAAAATTAATATTTCCTAAGGTCTAAGTGGATAAAACTCATAATTTCTATAGGGTTCCTAAGAGGCATAGATAGGAAAATATATTTAAGGATTAATTAGTATGAAGGCAAGAACATCAAGTGAGAAGGCAATCATTTGAACAAGGAGGCGAGGAGATATGTGGTCCTAAAGTAGGACATGTTAGAGGGATGGGTAAGGGTTGCTAAAGGTAGGCCATGATCATCCACCAAGAGAAATATCATCATGTGAGGGTTCACAAGAATGTCGCATACCTTAATGGGTTCAAGCTAGGAAGTAGGATGGCATATGGTTGGTTCTCTTCTGCTAGGTCGAGCTCAAGAGAGGCAACTCATGAGAATTTGGGCTTGTTATTCTAGAGGTGTTTCTTTGTGAAAGTTGTATCAAATTATGAAATATCAGAGAGGTTTTAGACCCTATCTTGTAGTTGTTAGTAGGTTGCAAGGTATGTGATAAAGAACAACACAAATGGAGGAGGGCCTGCACTGAAATTTAGGGCCATAATAGAAGTAGTTTCAAGTGTAATATTGACTAAGGTAACCGTAGTTTGAGGGTCATACAGATCTAAAGTTCAGGTCAATATTCAATAAAATTAATGCCCAAAATCTATGGATCCATATGAGCTATTTCGAGTCCCTTATGGAGTCAAGCATTGTTTTTTCTACTATGGGTCGATAGGATTTGTTCTAAAGAAATTATAATAAAAGTAAGATGCCCTAGTTAGTGTGGCTTCCTAGCATGTTTAGTCCATAAGGTTGCCCTTAAGATTGTGACAAATCTATGTAGAAGAAGAGGGTTCGTGACCCTTAGAGTGAGTTTTATCTCTACAATATAGACCAAATATCGGGAAGATGGTTGGCACAATACAAGAACTAGGTCATTGGTGAGGGGTGAAAAATGTCACCATAAGCTCATAGGTGATAGTCAAAAGAGCCTTCGTCACCAAATACTGAATGTCACCAAAAGTGACGCCACCAAAAGTATAGGAGTTGTAGTGACATTAAAATTCCATCACCAATAATGATTTATAATGATGAATAGTGACCGTCATCTTTTCATATGAGACATGGTGATAAACCATAGCCTCCATCACCAAACACTGAATGTCATGAATGGTGGCATCACCAAAAGTATAGGTGTTGTAGTGACATTCAAAGTTTGTCACCATTAATTATTTATAATGGCAGATCACAACCATCACCATTTCATATGAGCAATGGTGATAGATAATAGCCTCCGTCACAAAAAACTGAATGTCACCAAAGGTGGAATCACCAAAAGTATAGGTGTTATGGTGACATTAAAGGTATGTCATCAATATTGATTATAATGATGGATAGTGACCGATAGCATTTCATATGAACAACAACGATTTATTGTGATGGATTTGTCATGGCCATCACTATTGGTGCATATAGATGGTGACATTCGTCGAACCTCACCAATAGCTGCATTTACATAAGTATAGGTATTGTGGTGACATTCAAGGCCCATCATGAATAATAACTATAATAACGGACATCGAATGTTACCATTTCATATCAACAACAACGATTTATGGTTACAGATCTTTGAGGTTCATCACTATTGATTCATATATATGGTGATGTTTGTTGACCGTCACCATTTCATATTTTGGTGACGGTTGAAAAATGTCACCAAAGCTCATTAGTGATGGTCAAAAGCTCATTCCATATGGATCATGTCAAGGCACGATGGAATTGAACCACCAACCTACTGCTTGTAAGGTAGGTGCTTGATCCAGGTGGATATTGGTGGCCACCTGCTAATTCCACGTGGATCCCCTCTAGTTCTCCTTTCAATTATTTCAGTTTCCTTAATTATAGCACAGTTTACTACTTTTAGCAGTTTTTTGGGTCCTAAACTTCCGGAGCCGTTTTGAGGCCCTAAACGACGTTTTTTGGGAAATCTACTGCCAACGATTTTTCTATTTAAAAATTGTCTTTTCCGTCATAGTCCTCAGAGATATCTTTCCAATAGGCTATCATGCGCGTCAAATAGAGATAAGACGACCAATTCGCGACCCCGGGAAGTTGATGTACAAACTTACCCAAAAACGG
>APFE031526462.1:2402-26839 GCA_000404065.3 Pinus taeda | reverse complement strand
AAATGGGAGACAATCCCAAGGCAAATTCCAATGACAAGTGGCAATCAGGTGAAGATCCCAATGAAGCAAGAAGAATGACAAGTGGCTGCTATGACTGCTGCTGGCTGCCCATGAACTGCTGATAAACTGCTAGAACATATGCATGTGGCAATGCTGTGTATGGACTGCTGTTTGACCAACGTTTAAACTGCTGTTTTAATTTGCTGAGTTAAATACTCACGTTAAATACTGTAGATGACTGGCTCTTAAACTGCTGTCCACTGAATCTGCGTTAAACTGCCTATGTAATATTCCCTTTGACTTGCCACGTAACATGCTGGAATATATACCTGAGCTGCTGACCACGTTAACTTTTTGCTGGGCCCACGTTAACACTGTTCAGATCAACACTGGAATAGATGCGTATGACTGTCCACGTACTTGTTGTTTTTACCTTTGACTTCTTTTAAACTGCGTGTAACCTTTTTGCTGCCCAACGTATGCTATTGCTGACTGTGTAATTTTTGAGTAGACTGCCGTTACATTGTAGCTGGGCTGCCGTACGGACAGCGTACGGACTGCTGAGTTGTAAACTATGCTGCCACATAAACTATGCTGCCACGTAAACTACGCTGCCACGTGTATTTGCTGAGTGGGCTGCCACATAATGCTGAGTTGACTTGCTTTGACATTGGCACGTGAACTTTTCAGATGGCTGCCGTACGGACTTCATGCGTACGAATTTTTTTTTGTTTCGCTGAATAATATGTATTTTATGGTGGGCTTGAGGTGGGGTCCATACCCACTTATAATAATTTATTTTTAACCTTATAATAAATTAAATCAAAGTTGTAACTTAAGAAATTCCATTGCCTTTGACTTGACTTGCTTTGACTTTGACTTTGAGTTGACTTTCTTTGACTTTGACTGGCTGCTGAAACTTTGACTTGAGGTAGGCCCACATTGCTTGCCACATCTACCTTGATCCCCTGCTTGACTTCCATGTCAAAATTTGACTTATTTTGACTTTGGAAAATTTTTAAAATTTTTCCAATTATTCATTTTTTTGAATTTTTTCTTCATTTTTGCTATTGTCACTTGAAAAATCGGCTTTTGAGGGACTCTGAGTCATTTTTTTGACCCCCAAAGTAGGCTCTAGGAGAATGCTGGGCCTCTGAGGATGAATTTCGAGTGGTCATACGCCCCAGACATTTCCTAAGGCCACTTATTTATGCCTTTACATAAAATAATTAAAAAAAATCCCGTTTTGCGGGAAATTTTTAACTATTAAAAAATCCTACTTAGACCTAGCCAAATTCCACGAAACTTTTTGTGTGATCTAGTATGGTAATATACATCGACTCTAGACACTAAGATGTGTCAGGGGCTCAATCTTCAAACCGTCACCTCTGCTTTGGGGTAAAAAATGAGTGAAAAAATCCAGAGAATTATCCGCCTCTGAAAAAGAAGGGATAATTAACTGGATAAAAAAAATACTCCAAGGTGTACTCGTTTGTTGATCGAGTCCCACATCCTAGGCCTGTTACAAATTCAAGAAACTCATCATACTAGCATCACTTATTACAATTCCCCGCAGGGTGTGGAATCTGGGTACAAAGAAGAAAGATGATGAGAAGATAGAAGTAGAGTTAAAAAACTCTGTTGACTGATGACATCTGATGGTACAAGTGCCCTCTAGATCATCCTTGGGCATGGAGTCTTCACATAATCATCAGGTGCTACTCCAGTAGTCAACAGGTCCTCTACTTTGGGTTGAAATGAAATGAGCTTTTAACTTTAAGTTTTGCCTTTCATGACTTTTAGGTTTAGGCTTTTAAGTTTTAGTTATTTAGTTTTATTTTAATTTTTTTTTAGACTTTTAAGTTTTAGTTATTTAGTTTAATTTTAGTTTAAAAAGAAAAAATTAATGGTTTTGATTTTTGAATTTTTGATTTTGAATTTTTAAGTCTTATTAGACAAATTTAAAGGGGGACGCCCAGGCGCACCCTTTTCTAGACTCCCACAATGAAGGGGGACGCCCAGAAGCACCCTTTTTGGGGAGTCTTGGGGAGTCTAGACTCCCACACTGGGGAAGCGCACCCCCTTGCGTCTCCCCAAGACTCCCCAAAAAGGGTGCGTGGGGAAACACACCCCCAAGAGACTACCCGTCCCGGGTGCGAGGGATGCGCGCACCCGACCCTGGGGGACACGTCCCCGTGGAACACTGAAATTACTAGAACATCATTGTTGTTGTTTGAACTTAGTTACAAATATGTAAGGGATATACCTTATATCAGCAGTAAAACATTGAATTAAGGAGTGTTTCTTGCATTCTTAGTCGATTTAGTTTGTTGTAGGGGGGATTATTGCAGATTTATAAACTTTTTGAGTTGTGTTGACATATTTAATCATAAATCCGAGGTTTGAAGAAGAAAGTGCAGATTCTTAAACATTTTATTGGAGAACAAAAAGCTTAATTGCAAACTAGAGGTGCCATATTCCCTGAAGAGTTCATAATTGAAGCATCAAATTATTGAGGGAGACACGCACCCCCCCCTCCACGCTGCGCGCCGCCCCACCCCCCGAGTAAATATGCCAATTGGGAAGTGAGAGGAAGTTTGTTGATGATAGTAGCATTGCACAGGTATTTCTGCACAAGTCTAAGTGCCTAACCCTTGTGGAAGTTGTTCAAAGGACTCTTAACCTTAGCAATTACTTTAATTAAAAGAATTATTAAAGTAATTGACTTTTATAAGAAAAAGTGAGTTAATCTAATGAAATGCAAAGGTATTTGCATCCGCAAATTAGATGAATCTCAACCATTAATCTCAAGTGATGTTGAGATTTAATCTCAATTGTCAATCACTTTGGATGAAATGCAAATGTTATTTGTATTAGTAAATTAGATGAATCTCAATCATTAATCTCAAGTGATGTTGAGATTTAATCTCAACTGCCAATCACTTTGGAGATTAGAGTTGTGGATTTGGTCAACAACTCAATCTTTAAAAGGAAGGCTACACTAAGGGAGAAGATACATCAAGTGAGCACAGGACAGTGATACGGTGAGATCTCAATGACTGGGTGGAGAAGGACATTCATCCAAGTGTGTAGACTCCGAGGAAGAGTGCAATGGGCAGCAAGGGAGAAAGACTGAGATCAGCCAGCAAGATTGAAAGGAAGGTTTTGGAGGGTTTGAACAGCTGCAATTTCTCCAAGTTTTGCTGTAGTTGTATCTTTTCTCAGAGGGCCATTTTCCAAAGGGAGCCCTTGTATGCTGAAGATTAATTTAACGAAACAGCAGATCTGAAAGGCAGAAATTTGTGTGTGCATGTGTTTGAAGTTTGTGTATAATTTGTTTTTTCGTTTATTTTAATTACATGTTAAAATCCCAGCACTTCTTTTCATTAAGTAGATTTGTGGTAATAATTAATTGATAGCAAGTATTTACTAAGTCAATACTTGGCCAGTAGTTGGGGTTAGAGAATATAACAATGTTAAACAGTGATATTGACCTACTTCTTAATAGTTATCCAGACACTCATGGATTCTTGATCCAAAGGTATTTCCAGGTGAGATGGTGAGATCTCAATGATTGGGTGGAGAACGACATTCATCCAAGTGTGCAGAGTCTGAGGAAGAGTGCAAAGGGCAGCAAGGGAGAAGGATTGAGATCAGCCAACAAGGTTGAAGGATGGGTTTTGGAGGGTTAGAACAGCTGCAATTTCTCCAAGTTTTGTTGTGGTTGTATTTTTTCTCAGAGGGCCATTTTGTTGTGTGGAGCATGATTGTTCAGAGGTCTTTGTTTCAGCCAGATGTATACCCCAGGAAGTTTGTACACCCCTCCACGTGGGGAGGTGCGGGGGGGACTTGTCCCCCCCCCCCGCGGGGGTCCAAGGGCGTTGATCCCTCCCGGCGGGGGGGTCTGGGGGCCAGCGGTCCCCCGGCGAGGGCTCGGGGGCAGCGCCCCCAAAGCTAAAAACAGATGTAAAATTGCCTTGTAAAAGTACAGTAATTTCTAGTCAATCTGGGCCGTTCATTAGGCGAATGATCTGGCGATAGAACTTATGTTTAGTTTAGGGTTTTTTGCCCTAGAAGGCAACCCCTCTCTTTGTATGAGGGCATTGTATTGAGTTTGTGTAATATATGTGTATTCTCAGAGCGAGAAGTAGAGAGGTGAGACTGTGAGAGAAAACATAGGATATTACAGCGGATCTGTTGTAGGTTGTGTCTCTTCATTTTGCTGGATAATAAAAAGGAAGGACTAGCTGTTCAGGGTGGACGTAGCCCAAATTGGGTGAACCACATATATCTGTGTCTCTTTTGTTCTATGCATTTTCTGTGTTTATATTTCTGCAATATTTTATGTGTTCCATTGCTCCGTAATATATAATTTTATAACACATTTTCCAAAGAAGGGAGCCCTTGTATGCTGAAGATTAATTTAATGAAACAGCAGATCTGAAAGGCAGAAATTTATGTGTGCATGTGTTTGAAATTTGTGTTATTGTTTGCTTTTTTTGTTTATTTTATTTACATGTTAAAATCCCAGCTCTTTTATTTATTAAGTAGATCCGTGGTAATAATTAATTTATAACAAGGTATCTACTAAGTTAATACTTAGCCAGTAGTTGGGGTTAGAGAAGTTAAACAGTGATGTAGACCTACTTCCTAATAGTTTTCCCGACACTCATGGATTCTTGATGCAAAGTTATTTCCAGGTGATAACAGAAATCAACTTCTTTATCATATTGAATTCAATCCTATACACGCTAACTTGTATTCATCAATTATTCCTTATGATCAAGTTAATGGCCATTTGACTTACAATTCTTAAAGCCCTGGGTTTCGGCTCATTTTAGCTCCAGCATATAGAAATGTTGTTTCAACTTGTCTTTCGATCAACATTTACAAATCTAAGTAGGCCTACATTCGTCCATCCAACAAAGTTGTCTACTCACCCTAGCCCAATATGTATTAGATAAAAAGACATGTGCCTACTTGTTAAACCAAAGGTAAGCCTGGGACTGATTAAAGGGGTTCCCCTCCTAGACTCGAGCTCAGTTCAACTAGTCAGTGAAAATTTTGTTGACAACTCTTTTTTGACTGTATTGGAGGACCACCCTTTCTAGGACAACACTATAGAATGTTTGGACATTTTCTTCCCAGCCTCTGGTGCTAGTATTCAATGGCATCATTGAAGCACAAATTGGTTGTCCAACCAAAGCAAGACCTAGATCCAACCCAAACAGGTTTTTAAATACTTGGGTATTTCATTTTCCTTCCAAGCCTTGCCCAAAGATCTTTAGGGGGTTGTTGTGCAAAGGGTCAAAAAGAAAATTGAGAAATGGATTACCAAAGCCTTGGCCGTGGGAGCGAATTTCCAAATTAGCACCAAGATTCTAATGGCCACAAAAAATTGTTATTCCTCCTAATGGGTCCCCTCACAGCTGGCTTACGAACGTTTAGGAAAAACCTTTCAGGGCTTCCTATGGATTAATGCTATCCAAGGTAAAGGCATTCACAAAGTCATTGTTGTCCAACTCTGAAGCAAGAAAACTTGGGCATAATCAAAACAAGAACTTGGGCACAAGCCCTTTTTTGCCAAATTGCTTGTGTAGGTCGTCTCAGGAAATGAAGCTTGTGTAGGAATTCCTAAGTCTGACACGTTAGAAACCCTTTATGCACTTTACTGATTTATTTCTACCTACTTGTTTTGTTAATTACCATGTAAATACTAGAAATAGATACAAGTACATGCTCAACACATTATAGATCATCAACTGAAGAAAATAGAAACAAGCACACAAGTGACACCGTTATTTTTGGACTAATGTCCCCGGAAAAACCCAATGCGGGAAAACCAGTGCACTTATCTGAGGATTTGATTTATTAAGCAGTTTCATAATACAATCTAGGTGCCAAATCTGGCTCACCCAACAAAGAAAAATCTCAATAGTAGTACCTCTCTACTCAGAAGCAGATATTCTGGCTGAAACCCCGGATAAACACTCTGGCAGCGCCACAACTCCACTCTGCCCCACGAAACCCTAGAGTCAACTTCTAGGGACTGCGTGAGCCTCTTTCTAGGCCAATGTTATCCCAGCGTTATTGTGGCTTGGCCTGCGTCAGCCGTCTGCCCTCTGTGTCACCCATGTTGGCCCTCTAAGGCACTGCGCAGCTCCTGGCTGGCTCTACGTGAACCCTTGGCTGCTTCTGCTTCCCTCTCTGTGGCTACTGCGTTGATCTTCCTGGTGATATCTTTGCCTCTCTACTTTTGTATTCACTGCCCCTCAGCTGCAACTTTGATCATTCTCTCAACTTTCTCAGCAAACCCAGCCCCAAAAAGTCGAAATCTTGATTTCTTGATGTATGCTCCAAGTGAACTTCAAGCCTCCTCTTATACTTTTCTTGTTGACAAATCAACGGCCGAGATTAAGTCCCTAATCAACGGCTAAGATTAGATCTGGCTTGATCCATGACTTTTGGAACATTCTATCACAGTAAAGTCACATTAATATTTTATTTTCCCAAAGTTTAGACTTAGGGACTCCATTAAAAATATTAATTGTTTTAATATCTTCCAAACTATTTAGAATCTGCCAAAACCATTTCTGGGTATTGGAGATCGCATGTGCTTTAGCCTCTCCACCAATTTTCGTGGCTAGAGCACATCCGATGCTACCCCAAATCAACAGCTTGGAAGGTGCTACTACAACCAATGTTCTCAGAACCGAACCGGTGATCAAACCGGAAAACCCTAAGTTACCAGGATTCGGATACGGATCAAGATTCGTTAGTTTTTTGAAAATCCAGGATCCGGATATGGAAAGGATACATCAAGTACAAAAAATATAATAATATTTTTTAAATTTTAATAACCACATTAATTTATGTGACTAGATATTTATAAAAAAGCCACATATTTATATTGCAATGTGGCTAGATAATTTTTAAAATTTAAATAACCACATTAATTTATGTGACTAGATCCCATACAAAAAATAATAATAATATTTTTAAAATTTTAATATCTAATCTTCATTGTTTCAGAATCCTAATGGATTTTATTTTGTTTTCAAAAGATCCCAAATTTTGGTCGCTAAATGCACTAAAATATTCGACAGCCCAAAACCCTCATTGAGAATAAAACGGAGTCAAATGTGAACTTTGAAGAATAGACAAAAAAATCAAAATGATAAAATTAGACGCGGAGTTAAAATTAGACGCGAATTTTTTAATTAATTAACGCCATTGGGAGTCGAGGCCATGACCACCAATATTTACTATTCTGTGGATTGGACATGGGGGAACAAGAGGTCTATTCCAGACCCAGAGCGGAGACAATTTACTATTCAATGTTTATTTAACGTGAAAACAATTAAAAAATGAATGAGTTCAGACCCAATTAAAAAATTTAATTTAACAATAAAATATTATCAAACTATGAATTGTTCCGTGGTGAATCGTCCTCAGAAAATTAAAACAATTAGTCTTTGCCTGGTGAATAGTCCTGAGTCTATTTCGCATCGCTATTGCTCAATGCTCTATGAAGAGCGATTGCTGCCTGTTGAATAGTGTGCGGCAGACAAATGCTCATGCTCGCTATAGTGTGCGGTAGACAAATGCTCATGCTCGCTATAGTGTGCTGCCAGGTGAATAGTGTGCTCATGCTCTCTATTCGAGCACTGTCTTTCCAGGCGCTATCTTTTCAACAAATGCCACAACCAACAGACAAATTTATGCTATCCATTTGCCGAAACGAAAACTGGTGTTGTCTCGTTGTCCTTCTCTGTTGCTATAAAAATGTCGATGTGTGCCGACAAACAGTGAAAAAGACAATGATCGACATAAAGCCAAATAAGAACCTAAAACTGAAATCTACAAACTAAAAACCACGCTGCAAAAAATTTGAAATCCAGAAATATCACAGGAACTGTTTCCGATTTTGCAGGATCCATTTCCAAATTCAGGGATGCGTTTCCGGCCAACAATGATCCGCCACATTGTCGGTTCTCGGACGGATCTAGGCGGA
Organism: Pinus taeda; assembly: GCA_000404065.3. Taxonomy (NCBI): domain Eukaryota; kingdom Viridiplantae; phylum Streptophyta; class Pinopsida; order Pinales; family Pinaceae; genus Pinus; species Pinus taeda. Next base: position 18,825 of record APFE031526462.1, on the reverse strand, counting down.
TCTGGATCTGGATCAGATCCGTGGATCCTAGACCATGGAGTGCCGAATCTGGTAACATAGGGAAAATTCTTTGAACTGGGAACTAGTCGGAACCAGTAAAAAATCAAGACCAAAAAAATTAGTGGACCAAAACACATAAAATATTCAAATTTTAAAGGAATATATATATATATATATATATATATATATATATATATATATATATATATATATTCATGTGCATCCATATGAATCTAAACCATTTATACATAAATAAGAAAAAGTTCTCATTTATATAGCATGTAAGGGTGCACATAACCAAAATAACATCGAGTGCAATCCATCTCTAAACCGAAAATACATCAACAAACAAGGCCTAGATGGCCTCTAGCATCCAAAAAAAATCATGCTACAAGAAATACCTACATAGCATCAAAATCATTGCCTATATTGGGATTCTAAGCATTAAATTAAGATAGAAAAAATGGAGCATGTCAAGCCAAGATTTTTTTTGAATAATGGGTACATTTTTAGTAGGGTCACGATAGAGGAGTTCGACAACCAATGCCACTAACATCAAGGTACATAGAGGGCTTGGTGCTCTTAATTAAATACTAGTTCCATACCCTCGTACATTGACAAAATCCAATGGAAATGTTGCAATCCCCCCAATCTTGAACTCCTGAAAAAGTATTAAGTCTACTAAATTTTGAGCGAGATCTTAAATTCTACTTTCTCCATATGAAATCCAATGAACTCAGAACCACTCTCAAACATCTTTAGTCATTTCATGGTAATGTTAAAAATTTAAGTTGATTTTCATCTTTTTACCTTAAGAAGTTAACATTACCATGAATTGCATAGCAATACTAGGTAGTAGGGCCATAGGCTTGAATATTAGGTTGCCCCACTCAAAACTTCTTCTTCTTTTAAATTGCATTTGAAACGTCTTTGGTCAAATTGTACAAAACTGACCAGTTCGATACAAAACTGGTTGGTTCAATGAAAAGAGGTTGGTTTGGTATTGAACTGACCAGTTCCATTATAAAACTAGTCAGTTTGGTACCGAACTGACCATTTTTGGCTCCAAACCTTGAACTGGACCTGTTTGACCCCGAAACCAGTCAGACCGGTTGTTTCCACCAATTTCAGTTTGGTTCCAATAACACTGACTACAACACAGAATTAAACAAGGCTCCCACTAAGCAAGGATGGAAGAGGCTATCTTTCTAAACCATAATGATTACCCTAGGCAGGGTTAAAGTTGTTGGGACCTTCATGCTACAACGCAACTAGAAACCCTGGGAGGCATTCAAACCCCTTTCAAGGAGAGAACCTTTCCTCAAATCAAGCCTTTCAGTGAACGACCACAACCTATCGTCTCCTCTAGTATTGTGTGAAAGCAAACCATTCACCGAGATGACCTAGCTTTTGCCTTGAAGGTTATTTTGAAGAGGCCTATGAGTGGCTAATGACCCTCCTAATAATCAGACTCACTCCTGGCTGCCTTGGCCACAGTTTCAAAAAAAACTTCAGCTGGAGCATGCTGATAAGTTTTTGGTGGAAAGTCTTCAAGGGCTGATTCTGGATGAGTTGATGCTTAAGCTGGGCCTCCAATGCCCGAAAGTCTAGTGCATAAGTTTCCTATAGTAGAGAAGCACAAAAAAGCACATGCTTTTCCAAAATTATCCACATCCAGAATTAGCAACTGGCTTTTTTCAAAATGGCTCTTGTATCCAAAAATAGCATTGACTTGTCTTAAAACAAATGTATCTGGAAATAGCAACATATTGTCCGAAAAGAGTTTAGCATCATGCATTTTGAAAGCACTAGATGCATGCACCAGTACAGTGAACCACTGGTGAAGGTTTGAGTGTTAATAGGAGGTAAACTTCATATACCTACTCTACTATCATTGTTGTGAATTGGTCTCCTTGACACACTAAACCAGTACTGCATGTGAATGTATATCTATATGAAAGCAAGTTTTATTGGCAAGAAAGCATCCTACTCAGAGTCCTGGAGTTATTGGTGATCATCCATTACACTAGGAAGTTAGAAACCTTCAGTCATGGGATGAGATGCCCATCATGAAATGTCCTGTGTGACTCTGTGAGGGGGGCAGACATGGTCAATGACTCAAAGCTACTTGATATTCATCACCATTAGTAGTGTAGCAAACAAAACATGTTCCTGGCTTACTAATGTATGGTTCATAGCTCTTTGATCTATTAGCAATATAGCACAATAACATTATTATTCATACTTCTCTATTTTTATCACTACATAGAACATAGTTCATGCTTGTTCACTATTTCATGTATATGCTTATTTATTTCTAACATGGACAACACTATAGGAAGCAGCATACCAAGGACACGAATTTTGATAAATCAACAAAATTGCAGATTTATGTACAGATGGGAATATGAATCATACCCCGAAGCAAATCATTTAGGTTGCCATTTTTCATGAACTCGTACACCAGGATCTGCAAGATGCATTATAGAATATCAGTTACTAATTAGTAGTAATAACTTTGCTATTTAACAATAGAATAATCCTACTACCTGCATGGGCATAAGTTTACATGAAGGAAAATACTCTGAAGATGCATGGCTAGAAGTTAATTACACCTTTCTAGAATATAGCAGAAAAAATAAAGAGTTTCTCTATGTAGCTCATAATAAACCTGTTCTCCAGCTTCATGACAAAAGCCTTCAAGCTTCACAAGAGAGCGATGATGCAACCTACTAAGAATGGTTATCTCGTTCTGAAATTGCTTATGCCCTTGAATGTTGGAAGGAAATGCCCTCTTGATTGCCACTATTGATCCATTATCAAGAGAAGCTTTGTAGACTCTCCCAAAACCTCCAAAACCAATCTCATAGGTCTTATTAAATCCTCCTGTGGCCTTTGAAAGCTCCTTCAGTTCAAACTGTCGTACTCCAACAGGAGGTTCCCACAGTTCAGTTGTTTCATTCTCTGTATGTGTTTTATTAGACAGTATGGAGAAATAATTAGTAAATTTCAATGCTTTCTCTTCTTGCTTATATAGACATATGAAGAAAAGAGAAAGAAAACAATTAGAAAGATTTTATTTCTAGACTATGCCTCCATAAATCTGGTTTTAGTTGGGGAAGATGTGTACCTGAGAGAATCCCTAAAAGCATTTGTCTGTTTTTCTTTTGATTCTTTTTCATCTTTGTGATATAAATAACAAGTATAATCGCCAGCAGTAAAAAAGAAGATACGGAAACTGCTATAAGAGTCCATGTTTTGTCTTGTGAATTTTTGGGAAGAGGATACCCAGATTGACCTACATTCATTACAAAAAAAGTGTCATTCCTCATAAACCATAAATGCCACGGGGCATGTAAATGAACATGATATAATATGAAATATCACTTAGAGAAAACCAAACAAACATATACATACATCCAGATGAAAACCTTAAAAACGACTGAGACAACCATAATATTGAACAGTTATATCTGGAATTTGGATTCACATAAACAAAAAAAAAAATGCCAAAGCTAGATCTAAAATTTAAATCTGGATTCAGATAAACAAAAAGAAATTGCAAAAGCTAGATCTAGAATCCAGAAATGCCATTTAGCCAAGAGTGTGCACGCACAAGTACATGTTTATCTGTCTGCATTTGTCTCTGTAAAGCATGTTAAGAAAATTATACTATCTTTTATCCTAAACCAAAAACATGCCAATAGACCTAAAATGTCTCAAAATATGTGTAATTGTGTGAAATAAGTGAAATAATTTGTAATAATTACCTGGTGAAGTTGACAGAAAAAAATATGAATTTACAGAGACAAAGTATTTTACCATTTTCAGACTGAGAATAAAAGAACACACAATTAGGCGATTTGGGGCAGAATCTCATGTGACTATCCAAATCTGAATCCAAACAATTCCCTGTATAGCTAAACAGACAAACAAGAATTCACTTTATCCCCCAAGAGGATGCCTGTTGTATGAACAAATCACTACTGCAATGAACCAGTACTAAAACCATAAAATTCCACACAATTTTTTTAAAGATTCACCTTATGCAGGTATATGATTACAATCAACATATTATTAACCATGATATGAAAAAAATACTCACAGATGTTCAGCAAGGCTGATTGGCTGTGGACCTGTGAAGTAGTTGCAATGCAAATCTCTGCATAAATAATGGATAATGGCAATAATAACATTATTGAAGATTTAAAATGAAACATTAACTCGAAGATTTATCAATTTCCGTAACCTTTCTACAAAACAACCATTCTAATAGATTATAAAACATGATAACTCACATTGTTGCATTGAGTCTTAAGAGTGAGGTGGGAAAGCTTCCACTAAGGAGATTGTTGTAAAGACTTCTGCAAAATGGACATTAAACTTTGTTAGACAAAACACTAACAATTACAGAGGAGAAGAGGCTAGGATGAGGATAAGCCGCGATGACCAAAGGAGCAATTCAACAAAGATAACTTCAAGTTTTCAACACTTTAGGTTCTAGTATCTTGTATATTAGACAATAGAAAATCAACATCAGAATCTGTCCAAACTTTTTGCAGCTTAAGCCCTACTGTTTCTGAAGATTAATCATGCAACTCCATAACTTATGTGTTTGTAAGAAAAGAAGGTTTTTTTTTAGATTGTTCTTATCAGCAGATCAGAATTTCGTGGGAATTCTACATGGTATTAGAGCTCTTGGAACAGATTTAAGAACAAAACCAGTGCAAATCTTCAAGAAGAAAGACATCTAAGTTAGGAGAGCCGCAGCCTCTATGGGAGTCTGTCCAAAGGGAGAAAGACGAATTTTCTTGAGGGTTCTTTCTGTGTTGGTGCAGGCCTAGCTAGAGGAATTCACTGGCAGATTTAATGGCGGTTCTGTGCATGTTCTAAGAGTGGTAATTCTCTGTGGAAGAGACCCCAGTATCTCTGTTTTGTTCAGGAAGGGCCGAGCCCTATTAGGAGCAGACCTGGGCATGTTTTTTGTCTTGGAGCAGACCTAAGTCAAGGGCAGAAACACCTAAAGGAACAGTGCAGCAGGAAGGGTCTCTAAGAAGGGAATTGCACAGGGATAGAAGGGAAATTCGGCCGAGTAGGAGCATGCCTGTAGTGCCACAGGGTGCCCTAACCAAAGTACTGAAATTTAGAAGGAAGTACACAGGCTGAAGAGGTTCAGACAGCAGAAAGAAGGATACTTTCTGAGGTATGCATGTCCTTATGTGGTTGATGATTTTGCTAGGTGTTTGAGTCCAGCTTTAGGACAGTTTTGGTGGACATCTTATGTACTGTTTTGTGAGCAGTTAGAAGGTGTGTTTGGTGCCCTAAGTCCAGTATTTGAAGAGGACGTCAAATCTTGTTGGAGAGGTAGAATTGTTGAAGCTCAGGGTTGATCCTTGAAGGGACAAAGGAAGCAGCCAAGGGGGCTTAGTATTTAGCCCTAGTTCACTTGTGTAGAGATGGACTTCTACAGTGAGAATGGGCAGTCTCCATTACCCTAAGACTTGTCTTTTGTGGAGCAGCAGTGAGGCAAGTAGTGGGCAGATTGAAGACCCTATAAGTTGGCATCCTTGATGGACAATGGAGCTGGTAGTGGGCAGATTAGTGAGCCAAAGTTCAGTGACACAAAAGAAGTTGTGATTATTGATAGTGGCAGATTATGGAGTTGGAGATGCATGCCTTCAGAGGGAGCAGCCTTGAGCAGCAAGGCAGGAAGTGCTCAGAATAGAGAAGTAATGGGCACGCAGTGTGAAAATTCAGAAACCTGAATCCTATTGCAGCAACTGGAAATAATTCTCCTAATTGTTAAATTAATTTTTAACAATTTATTTACTGTTTGCTACAGCAAATACTGAATCAATCACACTGCAACCTACACAAATAAAACTGCAGAAGAAATAAATGTTGGAAGAAATGCTATAACACACACATAACTTTACACAATTATTTTTAGACCAATGTTCTCAGAAAAACCCAACTTGGGAAAACTGGTGCAACAGTGAGGGTTTATTTGATTATGCAGCAGTGAAGTTTGAGTACATCTATGGATGCCCAACTGGCAATCCAAACAGCAAGAAAATCTGAGTAAAATACTGAAGGGAATTACCCTTCTCCCACAGGAAATCACTAGCTGGACTTTCCCTATCAAAACTCGGCCTTCTGGAGCAATGCATCAGCCTCAGCATAGTTGGCTGGACGGCTTGCTCTGAACTGGGCTCAGACGAAGTCGTTCTGCCTCTGGAAGCTGAGAAAATCGTCTCTCCGGCCCTCTGGGACTCCTCCCAGCCTCTAGAACTAAGAATGAATTTTTCTCCTCACCAAATTTATCTACCTAACTGAAGCACTGCGCAATCTCTCAGTGCTGCCTCTCCCAGATAATTCGACTCACTTGTTGCTGCCTCCCCGGATCATCTGGAAAATCTTTCCTCTGACTCACTTTCCCTGCCCCTCAATCACTACTTCGATCTCACTGGCTCTCTCTCCGACAACTGATTGTTGCTACTCTAGAAATCGGTTTTCTCATGAAATTGAGTTGTATTGATTTCTCCAAGCCCCATCGACTTCTTATAATCCTCTGTTGAGACTTCAACGACCAAGATTAGATTTTAATCGATGGCTAGGATTAACTTGAAGTCGATCCGTGTGAGTTTCTAGAACATTCACACCTTGACTTAATTAATTATGATTAATTAGTCATATTCCCCAAGTTTAGACTTAGGAAATATTTAAAAGCTAACTAATAATCTAATTAAGTCATTTCTAGGCGGAATTTCCATAAACAATTTCTGGGTTTTGGAGATCTCATGTATTCTAGCCTCTCCACAAAATTTCAAGGCTAGAACACATGTAATGCTACAAAAACTAACACTCCCTCTTAGCGAGGAATGTGTTCTAGTGCTCTACTACACATCTTGTGACAACACTCTATCTCTGCATCATCTCATGTCACGCTACCAATGTCTGGTTGTTGCTACCCACCAACCACTGCACAACTCTGATATGCACTGCATCTATGTTGCTACTGACTCTATTGAACTATTGCCAACACTGCATCTGCACTGTAACTCCCTCTTCATCTATTGTTGTTGCAACTACAACATCTATAGCTGAAAAGCATCCTAAATACTGAATCAACTGTGATTAGTATTATGCATCTGTCTCCCGAATCTCTGACTGCTGCTAGTACCCACGTTGTCACTAGGGTATTTGCGCTGCTACTAACTCTGGAGTCTGCACTGTGCCACCTACACTGTTGCCAACTCTGCATTGCGCTCCCTAGCATCTGACTGCTACTAGACTCTGCATCTGTCACTCTAGCATTTGACTGCATCTATTACCATCGATCCATCCTGCTACTGACTAATGTGGGCCCTCGTAACAAGGTATTGATCCAAGAGGTGGGCCTCCTCAAGAATCTTGCCCATCTGTAGCACCCTGGGGCTACAGCACTAGGTCACCCCACTTCACTCTTGGGGGTATGTCAGCAAACATGGCAAAGTCTTCCTCCAGCCTGGGGGACAGCCTATCAATCTCTGTTGATGTTGCCTATTGGTCTTGCTTCTTCTCCTTGTCCTTCTTCCTAAGAGGACACTGGGTATTGTAGTGACCAAACTCACCACATCTGAAGTACTTGACCTTTGACAGGTCCTTCTTCTTCTTTTGTTGCTCCCCATACCCCTGACTAGGACCCTTCGATGCAAGGGCCACATTCTCCTCCTTCACCTGCATTGATCCACTGTTGCCACTGATGGAGCTCTTCACTAGAACTCGCCTCAACTCTTCCTGCCGCAAGTCAGCCCACATCGTGTCCCACTCTAGTAGCTTGTCTCTGCCCAATATGCTTTGGACAAAGACTTACCACTCCTTAGAGACATTGTTGAGTACCAATCTCACAAGCTTTGTGGGTTGAGGCACTGCCCCAACAACTGACAGTTGATCTTGGACCTCCTAAATTCTGGTGAGGAAGGGGTCTATGCCTTCCCCCTTCTGCATCTTGGTGCATCTCAAGTTTCAACTTCTCCTCTAAGTACATCTTCCGTGTTAGCTTTTGGTAGCATCGGATGTGCTCTAGCCATGAAAATTTGTGGAGAGGCTAAAGCACATTAGTTCTGAAGAACCCAGAAACCCTTTGGTGAAATTCCACCTGGATTGTATTTTATTAAAATAATTAATATTTTTAAAGGGGCTCCTAAGTCTAAACTTAGGAAAATTAAAGTATTAATGATTATTAATCAAAATATGGGTGAGAATGTTCTAGAAAGCAGATCAAGTCAAGTTTTTAATCTTAGTTGTTGATTAGAGACTTAATCTCGATCGTTGAAGTCTCAACGAGAAAAGTATAAGAAGGAGGCTTGGAGTTCATTCAAAAACACACACAAAGAGAACAAATTAATATGGAGTTCGATTTCTAGGGCTAGGAAGCTGAGAAATTCGAACTAAGTTATCATTCTGCAGCAAAAGGGCAAGGATAGTTCGGAAATACTAGGCAAAGCGGCAGAGAGCCACTAGTGGAGGCAGCGCAATAGCTAGAAGGACTGACGCTAGGCCAATCTGGGCCCACATAGGCCTAACGCAGAGCCAGAAGGGCCAGTGCAGAAGTGAAGTTGCCCTCACACAAAAAGCCGGAAACTGTCGAAACAGCCGGGAAGGTTGACGCAGAAGGCAGAAGAAACAGCGCAGGGTTTACGCAGAGCCTTTAAGGTTGACGTAGGGCCAGCGCAGGGCTGACGCAGAGCCTGTAAGGCTGATGCAGGGCCAGCGCAGAGATAGTCAGGTTTAGCCAATTTCGTTGCCGGATCAGCTGGAATCTGCCGGGTGAAGTGAGGTAAACTCACTCAATTTTCCACCATTATATTTTTCTCTGTCAGTGGATTGTCAGGAGGGCATCCAGCATTGTATTTAGAACTATATAAAATCCTCAGAGCTGTTGCACCAGTTTTCCCGCATTGGGTTTTTTCAGGTACTATTTTGTCCAAAAATAACTGTGTCCTATGTATCTTGTTCTTTGCTCAGTTTTTTGTTTCATGTAATCAAATTTAAAGTAGTGTAGGCTGCAGAAGTAATTTATTTCAGTATTCAGAAAATAATTTGATAATGTATACTAAAATCAAGTGGGAGAAGTAAATTCAATTTTGTTGCACTAGAGGTTCCTTGAGAGTAGGAATTTTCAGATTCCGCTGCTTGGAAGTGCCCTGGTACAACGTGGAGGGAGTCTCCCACATCTCTCTAGTAGTGCCTTTGCCAGAAATGTGTGAAACAATGTCATCCCGAACACCATCAAGGATCAACCTCTTCGCCCACGCCATCTCCTTTTTGTACTCCTTTAGCGAATCTACATCCTGGTGTGAAAATTTGGAGATCCAAATTTCTACTGCAACAACTGATTAAGTTTCTTCTATTTGTTAAATAACTAACCAAATTATTTATGGTGTTCTACGGTAAATATCGAAACCAATACACTGCAGCCATCACTAATTAAATTATATGCGGAAACAAGAACAAAGCAAAAAGAAATACACAACACACAATGGACATTGTTGTTTTTGGACAAATGTCCCCAGAAAAACCCAATGTGGGAAAACTAGTGCTGCAGCTAAGGGTTTGTATTATTAAGCAATAGTTTTCTAAATACAATTCTTCGGATGCCCAAACTAGCAATCCTATACAGAGATCTAATTGGGCAAAAAGGTAGTGAGATGATCTCATCCTGTCACTAGAAGATCGAGCACCAATCTACACTGGGGATGAATCTTTGCACTGCCTCTGTGCAGTACTGCATCACTGTTGTTGGGACTGCGCTGCACCTCCTCTCGATCCTCTGCTAGCTGGAAACTTCAGCCCTCTGGCCTCCCGATTTCACACCCCGATTTCGGCACTAGATCCCGACTGTTCCTCAACAGAATTTCAGTCTCCCTCTAAAGCTCTGTGCTACCACAACATAGCTCTGCGTGGCCCTACGTCATCCTCTCTAGACATCTTTCTACCCTCTTTGCCTTATACTCTCTGGATCAGGAAAACTTACTCCAAAAACTATCTCTGCCCCTCACTACAAGAAATCACCTCGATCACTTCTCTGGTAGCTACTGCGCTCAGTGTTTTACGAAACGACCGGCTCGAAATCGAAACAGTCAAGGCAGACCGAGCCAATGCCTGGCCGGGTCGGTTCAGTGGCCAAAACAATTCATCTGGCCAGGTTGTTACCACGCTGATGACTGGCTAGGCCAGCTCGATAGAGCCCGAGCTAACTCAGTCGCCACGGTCACCGTGGCTAAAAAGCGGCCTGAGGATTTTTTTTTGGGGGGGGGAAGGACCCCACAGTCAATTCTAAGTTGGGTTAGGGTTATTTTGAGGTCCATTTACTTCTCCCAAACCGTGTAAAAGCTACTCAGCCCCTCCTATTTCCTCACAACTATCTCATTGCATTTGTGTGAGAAATTGTGAGGACTTTGTGAAGAGTTGTGGAGTTTGTTTATGGAGCAGCAGTGAGGAGTCTTGGGCAAGCATTGGCGCAGTAGTGAGGAGTCTTCGGCAAGCATTGGAGCAACAGTGAGGAACTTCTTGGGCAACCATTGGAGTAGCGTTGAGGAGTTGGTTTGTTGGAGCATCATTGAGGAGGTGGTTTGTGCCTAGAAGTATTTTTTTCACTTCTAAAATTTGTTTTTGCTTATTTATTTTTTTGTGCAAATCTGAAAAGAATGTTTTTTGTAAAAGAAATGAACATTGAAGCAATGTTATTTTTTTTGTTTTCATTTTTAGATTTTTTTCCTTTCATTTCCAAGTCAAAAAATGGCTCCTAGAGTGAAAGTTGTTGCTTGGGCATATGCTGAAATGGTTGATAATCAAATGCATTGCAAATTTTTCCATTGAAAAATTAAGGAGGGTCTTGAGGGCATTCATAGGCTGAAACAACACTTGGTAGGTATTAGAGGCCAAATTACTCCATGTGAATCATCACAAATTAGGGAGATTAGGAAGGAGTTGTTAAATAGCTTTGAGAAGTTTCAGGAAGAAAATTCTAGGCAAAAAGAAATAGAGGCTAAAATTGGAAGGAAGAGGAGTATACAACAAATGATGGCTACCAACCCCCATTTTGATTTTGAGGGCTCTTCTTCTATCCCTTGTATTGATGCATCCAACCCCTTCCGCTATGTTCCTCCCTCTTTAGAGTCCATGCAAGAAAAAAGGGTAAGGGTAAAATGAAAAAGAAGGGTGATATGAATATCAAAATTTATTTCACTGTCACACCCTCCTCTCCATCAGATGCACATGGTCCTCAAGCTAGTAGAACTTTGCAACCCACTTTAGATGAGCATTGGAAGAAAGACTTGAGGGAGACTGCTTGTGATTACATATCTAGATGGTGGTATGACGCTGATATCCCTTTCAATGCTCCCCGTTCACCATATTATGAGCCTATGTTTGATGCCATATTTGCTGCTGGAAAGGGCTTCAAAGGCCCTACTATGCATGAGTTAAGGGGGCCTTGTTTGCAGAAAGAAATTTCCTCCATCAATGAGTATTTGAAAGATTTCAAAAACTCATAGGCAAAAATAGGATGTACCATCATGTCAGATGGATGGACTGATCAAAGGAACCATACCATCATAAACTTTCTTATCTTTTTCCCAAAGGGAACCGTGTTTCTAAAATCAAGTGATGCATCTATTAGGGTGAAAGATGGACAATTGTTGTTTCAGCTATTGGATGAGGTTGTTGAAGAGGTGGGGGTGGCTAATGTTGTTCAAGTCATCACAAATAATGCCTCTAACTATGTTCTTGCTAGTAAACTGTTAGAGGAAAAACACAAAACCATCTTTTGGAGCCCATGCGCTGCACATTGCGTAGACCTCATGCTTGAGGATATTGGCAAATTATATTGGGTCAAGAACACTGTAGATCATGCCAAAAGCATAACAAAAATGATCTACAATCATTCATGGATTTTGAGCCTGGTGAGGAGACACACAGGGGCCAGAGATATTATTAGGCCTACCATCACTAGATTTGCAACTCATTTTTTGACATTGCAATCTATGTCTTCCCAACATATAAACTTGCAAAAGATGTTTTCCAGTGATGATTGGAATCAAAACAAGTGGTCTAACAAAAGGATGGCAAAGATTTGAAAAAGAAAGTTAATAAAGAAATATTTTGGAAAAAGGCAGCAGAGATTGTGAAGGTTGTTGAGCCACTAGTTAAGGTGTTGCGATTGGTGGATGGGGAAAGATTGGCTATGGGCTTCATTTATGAGGCTACGAATCAAGCAAAAGGAGCAAATAAAGAGGACATACAAGGATAGAGCGGCTAAGTATGGGCCCATTTGGGCAATCATTGATGAAATATGGAACAATCAACTCCATCACCTTATACATGCAACTGGGTATTTTTTGAACACATGGTATCATTATAAAGATTTGGAGGTAGGAGCTTTGGGTGGAGAGGTTAGAAATGGATTACTGATTGCATGATCCCATTAGAGAGTGATTAGCTGGAGATACACCGACAAGTCACTTGTTTTAGCAAAGCCACATGTACCTTTGGGAAGAACCTAACAAAGATTGCAAGGGAAGTAGATGAGTCAAGTAAACAAAAATTTCAATTTTCAAATTCTTATTTTGTTAAATTGTTTATAATTTGAAAGTTGGATATAATTTGTTGAGCTAAGTCATTACACTACTATGTTTTTTGCAGCACAATGGTGGGAGGATTTTGGTAGCCATTGTCCTCAATTGCAGAAGTTTGCAATTTGTATTTTGTGTCAAACTTGCGGTGCTACTGGGTGTGAGAAATGGTCTGTCTTTGAGAGGATTCACACAAAGAAGAGAAACCGTTTGGATCAAAAACAGTTAAATGATCTAGTCTATGTTCAATACAACCTCCGACTCAGATGCAACCAATTGTTGAACAAAAGACCTAATTTAGATCCCATTGTGTTGGGAGATATTGATTCAACATTAGATTGGGTAGTGAAGAGTCATCCAGTAGAGTTTGATTTTGAAGAGGATCTTGATTTGGATTTATGAACGGAGGCATCACTTGAACAAAATGTTCAGTTGAATGCAGATACACTTGTACCAGCCTCAGGCCCAGCCCCAAGTCCTCCAGTTGCAAGCGCTTCCTCTGCTCAGCCACGACGGAAGCGCATATCTCGTCTATCTCAACGTGCAACTGTTGCATAGCCTGCTAGTGCTACCACTTCTAGAGTTGCAGTAGGAGATGAGGAGGAGGAGGAGCCATGGGTTTCCTTGTTTGACTCTGATTCAGAGTCTGAACCAGATGACGTTGGCTCCCGTAGCAGTAGCTAGTAGTACTGGTGACTAGTGATGTTTCACAGTTTACTTTTGTTGTAGAGGCCATTTTTAGCCTCCTTGTTTATGTGTTTTTGTTTTGAAAATTTGATCTCTATATCATCATTCATGTATGTATTGGACAGTGCACTGGGTGGCATTTTGATATAATGGATATATTCATGAGCCTACTTTGATCATATGTTGTCATTTCTCTATATTCTAAAGCTTTGTGCTTGGAAATATGAATGAAAATCTTTAAAATTATGTTTTTTTATAAAAAAATTGTTAGGTCCCTATAATACTAGTGATTCCCCCATTACTATTGTCATTGTAGCTCTTATTGTTATTGTTGTGCCCCTATCGTCCCCATATTGTTATTATTGTGCCCCATAGAAGCCCACTATTGTTATGTTTGTGTCCTTATATTATTATTGTTAGGTCGGCTTTGGTTATATTGTGACCCCTTAGACTCCTATATATAGAAAGGAGGTTTTGTCATTTGTATCATTCAAGAATTGTTCATTTGTGTAATGTAAAGGAGGTTTCCCCCTCGAAGATGCTGATTTCTAAGTCATTGATCTATCTTTTTATATTTTGAGCTGGATTCATAACATTTGGTATCAGAGCTTTGGATTCTAGGGTTTCGCTGCTCCAAACCGATCATTGTGGCATTTTTTCTATAACTTTTGTTCTGCGACATTTCAGAAGCTAAAAAAAAAAATCCATTTGAGCCGAAATCACTCTGAACCTCGGGTCCAAATTTCAGATCTTTTCTCGCTATATTTTAGGAAATATGATCCAAGCAAGTTAGGGTTTTGCAGGATCCCGAATTATATCTCAAACAGGGGACTTGGGGAAAATCGTCATAACTTTTTTTTTCTGAGCATCAGATTGAAATTTCGTAAGAAGTTACAGAAAGAGGACGGCCTGTAGTTTTTGTATATTGGTTTCAGGTTCTAAGGTCAAAACAGTGACACGTGGTACTTCGTACAAGTTCACTCTACTGAACTAGTCTATAATCAGGTCATCATGAGAGATTTGGCATAACTCTTCCTTGCAAAATCCAATTTTGATCAAACTTGTGGGGTTAGAAAGAGGACTCAGAGGGCTACCGCAAAAAGCAATTTCAAACCTTGGAGATCTGAAATTATAGAGTACAAGAAATTCAATATCGAGCTCCTACAAAGTGAAAACAAGTGTATTTTTTTTTTTTTTTTTGCATAAGTTTGGTTTGAGAAATTAGTTTGAAGGAATTCAAAGGGCATAGTGAAGCATTATTATCATTAATTGATGCCCCGAAGAAATAAAATGGAAACACCCAGTAAGCAACCTAAAAGCTCTAGCATGACTCATGAAGAAGAGGAAGAAATGCAACATGATAAATCAAAATTACGAGACCAAGTGCAACAAAATTCACTCTCACAAAAAGTATCAGGAGCTAAGATGGATGGTTTAAGGAAAGACGTAGAAGCTAAGATGTATGGCATGGAAGCTAAGATGGACAGTTTAAAAAAGGGTGTGGAAGCTAAGATGATGGTTTAAAGAAAGTTGTAGAAGCTAAGATGAATGACGTAGAAACTAAGATGGATGGCGTGGAAGCTAAGATGGAATATTTGAAGACAGATTTGACAAAGTTACTACAAGAAATGCTTACTAATGGCGAAAGGGTAGTAAAGGAAACTCATGATGAGAACAAAATAAATGTTAATCATGATTTCATAGACTCTAACATTGGATCGAAGACCCACCATGTTCCAAAGATCGATATGAGGAAGTTTGATCGAAAGGATCCCATAACATGGATACTACAGATGGAGCAATATTTCGATCTCCATAATGTGCAAAACACACAAAAGGTATGCATTGCAACTTTATAGTTGGAACCAAATCGTAGTGTATGGTATCGATGGCTTTGCTCTCATAAACAAATTGTCACTTGGGCAATTTTTACGGATGAAATGATAGCACATTATGAGGATACAAAAAGTAACACTTTTTTAGCCAATTGATAAATCTCAAACAAAAGGGTTCAATGATGGAGCACATTGGGGACTTCCAAAAATTGAATATAAGGCTAAAAGATATTCCAGAGGAACATAGGTTTGATGTGTTCATAGGGACTTTAAAGGATAACATCCAACATGAGGTTCGCCTTTGGGAACCTGATTCACTGGAGAAGGCATTCAGGTTGGCAAGAAAAATGGAAAGTAAAACTATGGCAACAAGGAAGCCTCCCACTCACAATTATAAAGATGGAAGTGTTGTTGCCCCTAGCCTTCCACAACTTACAAGGTTGACACCACAACAATGGAAAGAAAAAAGAGAAAAAGGGCTTTGTTACAGATGTGATAGCAAATACACTAAAGGTCATAAGTGTGCTGAGAAGAAATTATTTTACATAGATTGTGAAAAGGAGGATGAAAAGGAACAAGAGACATCAAAGAAAGAGGACATACACCAGGAACAAATCCTAGAGAAAGAAGAAATGAATCCGACCACATCTTGTAATGCATTGGCTAGAATTACCACTCCTCAAACTATCAAGATAGAAGGGCATATCAAGAATAAAAAGGTAATAGTGTTTATTGATTCGGGCAATACCCATAATTTTATTCATTGTAAGATAGCCAAGGAATTGAATTGCTTCCTATATCTAGAACCAGAGTGTCAAGTGATGGTTGCAAGTGGAGGAACCATAAATTGCTCTGGAAAGTGACATAATATCAAGCTATCCATGGGAGAATATGTAGTGAATAGCCCAATGCTTTCCATTCCAATGGGTGGTGTTGATGTTGTACTAGGAGTCCAATGGCTACAATCCTTGGGTACAATAGCTTTTAATTTTCATGAAATTTTCTTCATAAGGAAAAGAAGTTGAATTAAGGGGTATCACAGGGAAACCAGGAAAGATAATCATCTCTAACGGAATGACAAAGCTTTTGAAGAAAGAACAACGAGGCATAATTGCAAAATTATGTTCACTAGAGGTTCCCACATCGAAATCATCTATTTCTCCATATCTCCAAAAAGTCTTGGACTATCATTCCAAGGTACTTGAGACTCCCAAAGGCCTCCCACCTATTCATGATCATGATCATGCTATTCATTTGATTCCAGGAAGTGTTCCTCCAAACATC
>APFE031526459.1:0-12928 GCA_000404065.3 Pinus taeda | reverse complement strand
ACACATATAAATAAAATTAAAACCAATTTAATATTATTTATCTTGTTTTTGACCAATTTTAATATTCGGTTGAACTCCATCTTATCATATATAAATTATTTAGCTAGACTCATTTCATTAAACATTAAACATTAAATCCATCAACCGAGACCTAAAAAGAAAAAAAGAATGGCTGTTTATCCTACTTCTACACTGAAATAACATTTTGGATTTGCACTTTGTAAAGTTACTGAATGTGTTTTTATGACAAGAATAGGATGATTTTCTCATTAGCCTCGGTCAAAGTCAATATTGTGATCCAAGTCATTTAAATTTCATCAATGATGTATATTATAATTTTCTTTCACATGTGCCCCCACCTTGGAAATGTAAATTGTACATGAGCATTTAATGCGCTCTCTCCCTGTATAAAGCTCAAGTTCTAAAACAATAATAATGAAGAGGAATCACTTTACAATTAAACTAGTTTAACGTGGGAATACATCATAAAGATATATTTTGTTGAATGCGTAATTGCAGGAAAGATGTGGCCCTCTGATTGTTTAACGACGTGGTCTCCGAAGTCACCAAGAGGCAAAATAAAAGGAGGGAGCTGAAAGTGCTCATGTTTAAAAAAAAAGATAATATCCTTTTGGGTCGGATTAATGTGACAATGCCAAATAAATTATTAAAATTCATGATATCCTTATCATGAGTTTTGTATCATTTAAATGTAAATATTATTTTTTAAAGTGTATGATTATAAAAAGTACACATTGCGAATCTGATAAGAAACCGAAAGATATATCTTATTTTTAACTAATAAAAAGGTATAGATGGGTGGCCAATGAGTGCAAAGGCTAAGGATAGTATCTAACTAGTAGATATTAACCTCCATCGACAAAGGATGGTGTAAAGCACTAAGTGTTAATGTGAAACGAGAGCCCAGCTCAGCCCACAAGACAAAGCACCGAAAAGAGAAAGGACAAAACATTGGTCGCAGAGGCGTTTAGACCTATATCTCTCCAATTCTACAGTGAAAGACTGTTAGTTAGATACCGATTGTAATGTAAAATCTCAATGGAAGAGTTTCCAGAAGTGGTTGAAAGGACTTTTCAAAGCGATAAATGCATCGCACTGTTTTAAGATAATGGAGGTCTCTTTTTTAATTTTCGGTGAATCCTTCCTTTCACCATAAATTAAAGAATCTATTTAATGGGCATTATTTTATACAATATACCAGAAAAAGTTGGTGGTCAGGGAATTATAAGATAGTTTAATTTAGGTCAATTTTATTTTCAAAACGATGTGAAAAGTACGATATAGTTTAATAATGGTTTGATTTACTTAAAAAAGTATTAATATTAAATAGAAATATAGCAATAAGATTAATTTATGATGAAAATTGGGTGATGGATAATACTTACTGTACTATGGGAAAAGGGAATGATAAATATTGAAAGGATGAAACAAATATTTATTTTTATAATCTATAATCTATAGAATTATTATATTTTATTTTTTCAATTTTTATGGGAAAGTGTGTTATGCAATCAACGTGGTTTCATGATGAAATTAATAGTGTTAATTACTGTACGGAGAAGACCATGAGCGATCTTCATCTAGTAGTCTACTATATTTTATATAAAGAAATTATTAATAATTATATTTATGCACGTATTTTTATAACAAATTATGTAAATAGAATGAAGTTATTTTTATTTTATTAAACTATAAACAGTGTTTTCTTAAAATTGGAGTAATTGAAATATTAAATTATTATTATAATTTAATATTATTGGAAGTAGAATGATGGTGATAGGTGTACTTTTTAAGTCTCCATCATGTGAAGGTTATAATATTGACTCAGCCGAAAAAAATTTCCACATCAATGTTAAGGTTGTGTAGATCAAGGTGAGTGGTGATTTCCAGAGTGATTTTAAAATTTGATATGCTCTTGTATCATAGTTTCTCTTGTCAAACCATTGGTATATTGACAAGAATGTTGCATTACAAAACATTAAAAATATTGTTACTTCTAAGTTCAAAGAAAAATGTGGTGTGAGAAAGATTTAGCAGCTAAAAGAAAATTAATAGATTATAAGGAGGTGGTCAACCCCACCATGGAAAATCAAAAGTGTCTCTTTGTTTTAACTAGGTCAAAGAAGAAAATTAAAATATAGCCAAGATTAGAACGAACTCTCATGACCTCCATAGTGAAACGGGTGGTTGGGAGTTCCTAAAACACCATGGACGAAAACGATCTGACAGCTCTGTGACAATATGTACATCAAGGATCAAAATCACTTCCTCTTAGAGTGCCGGTGTACAACCACATTAGATCTTAGTTTCATAATCTTTGTTGCAATACTGACCTTCCTAACCTTTTACTATGTCAAAGTTATAGTAAGCTAGGGAGGCTCCTCTCCAAGCTTTTTTAACATAAGAATAAAATATTAAATTAAACTAAATAATTGTTTCTTTAGATCCAATAAACCAAAACTTGGTCTTAATAAATGTTAATCACCACCATCATTATTTTAATATATTATTTAATTATTTAAATTAAATATAAAAATTATTATATATAAATTCTAAAATATTATGAAAAAATATTTAATACTCATTTCTCCTTTCATTCAACATTCTGAGAACATAATTTAAATGTATTCATCTTTATTTCGATATTACTTAGGTTTTACTTTATAAATTGAATATAGGATCATATTGAAAAAAATTAATATTTAAATATGGATAAATTATAAATATTAATTTTAAATTTTTTCAATTTTATATAATTTAAATGATATTTGAATAGAAATAATATAAAAAAACTATACATAAATAAATAATATTCTATATGGAAAAAAGTAATGTGTTAAATGATTATCTACCATTCTAAAATATTAAATAGATTAAAAGAGAAATATTTTAAAATGGAAATGATGATTGTTTTAATACAAAGTACTATGAGAAATGTTAATAAAATGTTTGTATAATTTTAGTATTGATGACTATGATTAGGATTATTATTTATTAATATCAAAATTAGTTTATTGGAAAGGAGATGAATTGATTCTTTAACTTTGACAACAATTTTTTTCACGGTAAAAACAATTCTAGAGAAACTTTGTTATATCTCTTTAGTTTTTCAAGAGTTAATAAGCTATTAAGATCAATAATGTTACATGTAGAGTGATACATTCAATACTCTAATTTGGTATTCAGGACCTCTTTATAGTATTTTAAGAGTCTTTTAAATGGTTTATTTTGTTAATATACTAAAATTTTTCAATTTTCAAAATTGTTTTTAATATTTCTTTTGGTGGTTTAGTCATGAATGAACATGTTTATGATATTTTCTTATGTCTCATGAAACTTATAATAAAATTTGTAGATATCTAATTTTGTACAAAATATAATATGATAGAATGTCACATTTATATAAGATGACTAAAAAAATGTGTGAAAGAAAGTTACTCATTTACACTTTTTCTCAAGAACCAAATAAGCTTCCTATCCTACATCAACTATTTTAATCAACATTATAGTTGTAATTGAACTTATGAGAATGTCGATTTCATGATAATGGTAGGGATTAACTTCCACTAAGTTTTCATTTTCACATGCATTTATGCTAACTCATATCAATTTTTAATGACATATCAAAATTATGACATAAATTTTTGAGATTTCTAAATTGTATATCAATATCAAATGAAAGGTTCAAAAATATTTTTAGTTACAAGAAGAAAATTAGTAGCTATACCAATTATAATAATTTTAATCATAAAATTTTTTTTTTTTTTTTTTTTTTTTTTTTTTTTTTTTTTTTTTTTTCTTTTTTTTTTTTTTTTTTTTTTTTTTTTTTTTTTTTTCAGACCATATTCTAAACTTAGTGACATAAATAATTAAAATAATGAAAAGCAAATAACTATCTTTGATGGGTCCCAGCCCACGCTGGTGGACTTTAGCACTTTTATACCTCCACCTGTATGTATACGTGTCTGACTATACGCTGACATTTCTCCCGCGCCTGTATTCAGTAGCTGAGGAATTAACTGTTCGCAGTTATGGCTCCGTCCTTGCCTCGGTATTGGTAAATAAACTATCCCTAATCCCGCCTTCGCGATACTTCGGTCTTTAGTCATTGCACCTGGAGGGTTTCTGGAGCTCTGCGAAATGCTCTGGTCTGTGGAATGGTTACGTTGTTCTGTTCTGTGGTTCAATGCTGATGGATTGATGTTCCTCTGGCTCTGTTTATGGCGAGGGTTAATCTGGTATTTCTATTTGGTTGTTTTTATGATCTCTACACCTGTACGCGTCTCCAACTATCCAATGTGGTCCTGGGTAAGTTCTGCTTGTCGTCTGTTCAGCTATTAAGGAAAGTTAGGCATATGCTGTCGGTTACAGTTTCGTCTTGTTGGGATTCAACCAAGGGTTTCGCTCCTGGTCCTGATCTGATGTCTGTTCATTCTTTATGTATGAAATGTATGCCTCTGTTGCGCGTTCTTCTCTGTATTTTGGATATCCAACTCTTGGTTTCGGAAACTGTTGTTGCTTCGCTGTCCGAGTAGGTCGATGGCATGCATGGAAGACTTTTCACTCTGGTAAGCTACCTTGTCCCTGATTCAATCTCTGGTTCTCTGTCGTATAAACTCTAATCCGTTTGCTCCTTTGCTCGTTCAGTTTCTTATGGTGTCTCTGGTTCTGGTTTGGTGGCTTTCCCGCACATGGCTTTCAGGTAAATTATTATACCCTATACTCGTTTATCTTTGCAGTTTGTTTATGATTCGGTTCGAGGGTTTCATACCCTGTGTTTCACGAACCCTAACAGATGTGGTTTTGTTTGGTTGCAGGTCTCTCTTCGGGACCTGGAGGACGCACGACTCGACCTTCTGCTACAGTTGACCATCCAAAAATGATATTGGGTAGGCCTGGAACCTTTGCATATGGGTAGTTTCTGTTAGATAACAAGTCGACTGGGTTAATGGGTTTTGCCTGTGTGTTGTCTTATGAGATCTTTTCCACCTGTGCTGCGGCTCTCTTAGTTTAGTTCTATTTTCCAGTTCAACCCTTACGAGGGTTTCTTCGCCTGGTTATCTGATGTCTAACCCTAACGAGGGTTTTGTCCCTTCATACCCGGTCTAGGGTATTAGATGTACACGACTCCGGTTTCGACAACGACTCTTCTGTTTATAAGTGCTGTACTAGTTTTGACTATAAGACTATATGTAACCCTTAAGGGTCTGGTTCGCTCTATTCCTTTTTTAACTGCATGATATTGTATGGACTGTAATATAACTGTGTTGAAGGAAATATAAGAGAAGAAATTTTACTTTGTGTACCTGTACATTTGATTTCTGATGATGCTCTGTCACTGCTTTATATTTCTCTTAGTCGTTGATTGGTATGTTGTCTGTTGAACTGTGGCCGCGTTCTCTGAGTCGTGACTCTGTTTGCTGGCCGGCAAGGCTTTCGAACTTCGCTTCTTTTCTACTCCTGGTTGCAATTTAATTTACAGTAATAAAAAGATGATACCCATATGTGGGAGACTATTCAATAAATTAGAAAGTAAATAACAGAAAGGAAGATGGACAGTTTCTGTAGGTACTTGAATGCTCTGCTTAGTTTTTATCATTCAGTCTTTCAATTCTTCTTTTTTCTAAGACAAAAAGGAACCTTCTTTTTCATCACTGTGTTACTTTTATAGCCTCTTGCAGTTACGGCTTTCAATTTGTTTGTCTGTTACAAAAACAGTTATGTATTCTGTTATCTTAAAATACAATTGTTCAGATAATTAAAAGACTTTTAAAAGCAACCGACTGTCATTTTCTTAACTCACCTAAACTAGCCTTCTCTTGACAATAAACTAATTAACAAACTTAAGTGTAAAAACTGGAAAGTAAATTTCCTAACTACCTCTGACCTGTAAAAATAAAACTAACAATAAAAGAAAAATATTTCCAGCAGGATCCGACAACTTTGGTGTCCTGCTCGTGAACCTGTTCGGGGTCTATCTACTTCATCATTGGGAGCTGGATGCTCCTGCATCAGGCTCCCGGGGTGAGAAAAGATCATGACTCTTGTTCATGAGTTCTGCCACTGTTGTCCCTGTTTTTTCAATCTGTCTGGCGTCAAGCCATGAGCTGTCCTCTATTAGACGGTTCTTCCACTTGACCAGGTACTGAAAATAATTCTTCCGCCTAGTACGTCTGAATACCTGTGTTTCGAGGATGCCTTCGATCTCAGGGGGTTGGACATAAGGCATCTGTTTCTTCCAACTGTCTCTGTCTTCCTGGGTGTGCCGCGTGGATTGTCCTGATTCATCCGTCTTTTCTTCCAATAGTTCGCCTGGATATGGAAACAAATCTGCCACATTGAAAATAGGCGATATGCCTATTCCAGGTGGTAGCTGGATTTCGTAGGCATTCGCTAAAAACTTCCGCAAGATTTTGCAAGGTCCTATTTTCTTGAATTTTAATTTGTTGTACGTACCTTTAGGAAACCGCTCCTTGCGTAAGTGTACCAGAACTTCATCCCCTACCTCAAAATGGACTTCTCGCCTCCTCAGATCTGCGTGTGCCTTATACTTCAAGCTGCTGTCCTGTAACTTTGCCCTGACTTGTTCGTGTAAATCTTGCATAGCATTTGCAAAATCTTCGCCATCCGCACTCCGTCGTTCCTGTAAACCAAGATCTCGAAGTTCGTGCATTCCTCGTGGGTGCATTCCATAAAGAATCTGGAAAGGACTAAGACCAGTGCTACGATTCGGTGAATCGTTGTAAGCAAACTCGGCTTGTGCCAGCACTCGGTCCCACATTCTAGAATTTTCTCCAACCAAGCTGCGTAACAGATTTCCTAGACTTCTGTTCACAACTTCTGTTTGGCCATCTGTCTGCGGATGGTAAGCAGAACTGTAGCTTAGTTGGGTATTCATTTTCTTCCATAAGGTTCGCCAGAAATGTCCAGTGAACTTTACATCCCTGTCTGATAAGATGGTTGTGGGTAAACCATGTAATCGGACAATCTCATTAAAAAACAAGTGAGCCACATAAGTAGCATCACTGGTTTTCCGACAAGGTACAAAATGTGCCATTTTCGAGAAACGGTCTACCACCACCATTACCGAATCATATCCTTTCTGTGTCTTAGGCAATCCCAATACAAAATCTAAACTCACAGAATCCCAAGGCCTGCCTGGAATAGGTAATGGCGTGTACAGTCCTGTGTTCTGGCTGTGTCCTTTTGCCAATTGACACACCTTGCACTTAATCACAAAACGTTGTACGTCCCATCTCATTTTCGGCCAAAAGTAAAAGTGACTAAGCTGTTCCAAAGTCTTGTCAATCCCAAAATGTCCAGCCAATCCCCCACTGTGTTTTTCTCGAATGATATTCTCCCTCATTGAACAGCTGGGGATACACAATTGTCCTCCCTTGAAAAGTAATTTCTCCTGTATATTATAGTCCACCCAAGGACTGTTTCCTCTTATTAAAGGATTTTGGCACGCTTCGTAAGCCTCTCTAAAATCTGGGTTTGTATTATATAGATCCCGCAAATGTTCGAATCTCAAAACCTGCACTGTGCTTTCCTGTAGTAACAAAGCTTTCCTACTCAATGCGTCAGCTACCTTGTTCGCTTGCCCGCTGATATGTTTCAGCATAAAATTAAAACTTTGTAGATACTCCACCCATTTAGCGTGCTTATGATTAAGCTTATGCTGCTGCATTACATACTGTAATGCAGAATTATCTGAGAACAGCACGAACTCGTTTCCCAGCAAGTAATGCCTCCAATGTCTTAATGCCTGTACTACTGCGTAAAATTCCTTATCGTAGGAGGAGTACTTCTGTCTACTTTCATTCAGTTTTTCACTGAAAAACGCCACGGGTCTGTCCTCTTGGCTGAGCACAGCCCCAATTGCTGTCCCACTTGCATCACAATGTACCTAAAACAGTTTTTGAAAGTCCGGTAGCCTAAGGATTGGTCTCTCCGTTATTTTCTTCTTCAGTAACTGAAAGCTCTTTTCCGCCGCTTCTGTCCATCGAAAAGGCTGGCTGGCCTTTTTGATGGTCTCCAACATAGGAGCACAGATCCTGCTAAAATCTCTAATAAACTTTCTGTAAAAACTTGCTAGTCCATGAAAACTCCTTACCTCGAACAAATTCTTGGGTGACTGCCAATTCACGATTGCTGTCACTTTCTCTGGATCCATCTTCAATTCATTATCTGCTATCACGAACCCCAGATAAACCATCTCCTTCTGCAAAAATGTACACTTCTTCAGATTAATCAATAATTTATTCTGCTGTAGCTTTTCAAGCACTCTTCGTACATGCCGGAGGTGTTCTTCACGTGTTTTACTAAAAATCAGTATGTCATCCAAATAAACAATTACAAACTTTCCTATGTATTCCTTTAGCATCTCATTCATGAGTCGCATAAAAGTGCTGGGAGCATTGCTTAAACCGAATGGCATAACCAGCCATTCATATAAGCCTTCATTCGTTTTAAAAGCTTTTTTCCATTCGTCTCCCTCACGTATCCGTATTTGATGGTATCCACTTTTCAAATCTATCTTGGAGAAATAAGCCGCCCCACTCAAACAGTCCATCATATCATCCATGCGTGGTAAGGGAAACCTGTACCGTATGGTGATTTTGTTGATGGCTCTGGAATCAGTACACATCCGCCACTCTCCTCCCTTTTTGGGGGCGAGAACTGTCGGTACAGCACATGGGCTCAAACTCTCTCTGATTAACCCCTTATCCAATAGCTCCTGCACCTGCTTTTTAATTTCTTCGTTATCTTTAGGACTCATTCTATAAGCTGCCTTATTCGGTAAGTTAGCCCCTGGTATGAAATCAATATGGTGGCTAATGCTCCTCTTGGGAGGTAGCTTATCCGGCAAGTCATCTACTACTATATCTACAAACTCCTCTAACATTTGCTGTATTTCTACAGGCAAATCTGCGATTTCTGTGTGCAACACAACTGTCCTAGCTCTCCTTACTACAGCAAAATTCATCTCACTATCTTCAACCTGTTTCAAAAATTGTTTTCCGTTCACCAGTAACGCCTTAGGTTCACTTCCTTCAACCGCCTCTTTCTCCTCCTTGATGGGTACAAGGGTATGTTTAATCCCATCTTTCTCAAACTTATAACAATTCAGCTTCCCATCATGTATCACTTTCCTGTCATATTGCCAAGGTCTGCCCAATAAAATGTGGCACACGTCCATTGGCATAATGTCGCAAACAATTCTGTCCTTATAACGTCCAATCTGGAATTCTACTTCACTCTGTTCATCCACCAGTAACTGGTGTCCTTTTTGTAACCAGGACACTCGATATGGAGTGGGGTGTTTCAGACGTTTCAACCCCAACTTTTCAACCATCTCAACTGACACCAGATTGTCAGTACTTCCGCTATCAATTATCATTTTGCAGCACTTACCTTGTGCTTTACAAACTGTTCTGAATAGAGCCTTCCGTTGCGTCTGTTCAATACTTTCAACAATTGGCTTCACCAACACCTTATGCAATACTAGAGCTTCCCCTGTTTCTGGGGCATTTTCTGCCTCTTGTGGAGGTGCTGCTGCTTCCTCTGGTTGTGCCATATAGGCGCCTCTCTGTCCAGTAGTATCTGTCTCTGGGCACTCAAAAGAGCGGTGCCCCCACTTGTGGCTTCTATAACACTGGTATCCGGTTCCCCTTCCGTGACCGGTTCCTCTACCACGTTGGAATGATCTGCCACCCCTCATTCCATCTCCTTTCTCTGTTGTTCCCGAATCCTTTGAACTGCTGGCTTCCTCGTTGTTGCTGGTAGTTCAGCCCCTACCATAGGACTGGCCTCTTCCTCTGTTAGACCCACGTCCTCTTCGGGTGTTTTGTCTTTGGTTAAGCTTTTCTTCTGCTTTCACTGCACTCTGGTATGCCTCCTCTGTATTGTTGGGAGACAAAATACTTATCTCATCTAAAATTTCCATCCTCAGCCCTTTCACATATCTGGCTGTCCTCTCTGCTGTGTCCTCTGTGTATCCTACTCGTAAATTTACTCGGTAAAATTCCTCTGTATATTCCTTTACCATCAAACCCCTTTGCCTTAAGTTCTGAGCTTGTCTATGCAACGAAATCTGGTAATCTCTTGGCAGAAATTTGCCCTTCAATTTTGCTACCATCCTTGCCCAGGTCTTTATCGGAGGCTTGTTCAGCCTTTTCCTCTCATTCTGGACACTGTCCCACCACAGTGTGGCGTGTCCCTTCAACTTCGTTGCTGCAAACTTGACCCTACGGTCTTCACTAATTTCTTCGCATTCAAAGTACTTGTCCATCTCGCTAATCCAATCTAAAATTACATCAATCGCTAAACTGCCATCATAAGTCGGTAACTCTGGTTTTGGTTTACTATTTGACAATAACACAGACTTCAACAGTCTTACTTCAGGTGTGTCACCTTCATCTCCTCCTGCTGGTGCTCCCACTTCTTCATCACTCATGTCCCCTAAATCCGGATCTCTCCGTCTGCCTGCCTCTACTGCTTCTAATCCAGCAGTAAGAATTCTAAGTTCTTCCCTCAACGCCTCGTCTGCCATCCTTCGAGCACCTCTGCCTCGTCCTCGTCTGCCTATGTCCATTTCTCTCAGATCTCTTCAGCTTAACTGCTCTGATACCACTCTGATGGGTCCCAGCCCACGCTGGCAGACTTTAGCACTTTTATACCTCCACCTGTATGTATACGTGTCTGACTATACGCTGATATTTCTCCCGCACCTGTATTCGGTAGCTGAGGAATTAACTGTTCACAGTTATGGCTCCGTCCTTGCCTCGGTATTGGTAAATAAACTATCCCTAATCTCGCCTTCGCGATACTTCGGTCTTTAGTCGTTGCACCTGGAGGGTTTCTGGAGCTCTGCGAAATGCTCTGGTCTGTGGAATGGTTACGTTGTTCTGTTCTGTGGTTCAATGCTGATGGATTGATGTTCCTCTGGCTCTGTTTATGGCGAGGGTTAATCTGGTATTTCTATTTGGTTGTTTTTATGATCTCTACACCTGTACGCATCTCCAACTATCCAATGTGGTCCTGGGTAAGTTCTGCTTGTCATCTGTTCAGCTATTAAGGAAAGTTAGGCATATGTTGTCGGTTACAGTTTCGTCTTGTTGGGATTCAACCAAGGGTTTCGCTCCTGGTCCTGATCTGATGTCTGTTCATTCTTTATGTATGAAATGTATGCCTCTGTTGCGCGTTCTTCTCTGTATTTTGGATATCCAACTCTTGGTTTCGGAAACTGTTGCTGCTTCGCTGTCCGAGTAGGTCGATGGCATGCGTGGAAGACTTTTCACTCTGGTAAGCTACCTTGTCCCTGATTCAATCTCTGGTTCTCTGTCGTATAAACTCTAATCCGTTTGCTCCTTTGCTCGTTCAGTTGCTTATGGTGTCTCTGGTTCTGGTTTGGTGGCTTTCCCGCACACGGCTTTCAGGTAAATTATTATACCCTATACTCGTTTATCTTTGCAGTTTGTTTATGGTTTGGTTCAAGGGTTTCATACCCTGTGTTTCACGAACCCTAACAGATGTGGTTTTGTTTGGTTGCAGGTCTCTCTTCGGGATCTGGAGGACGCACGATTCGACCTTCTGTTACAGTTGACCATCCAAAAATGATATTGCGTAGGCCTGGAACCTTTGCATATGGGTAGTTTCTGTTAGATAACAAGTCGACTGAGTTAATGGGTTTTGCCTGTGTGTTGTTTTATGAGATCTTTTCCACCTATGCTGTGGCTCTCTTAGTTTAGTTCTATTTTCCGGTTCAACCCTTAGGAGGGTTTCTTCACCTGGTTATCTGATGTCTAACCCTAACGAGGGTTTTGTCCCTTCATACCCGGTCTAGGGTATTGGATGTACACGACTCCGGTTTCGACAACGACTCTTCTGTTTATAAGTGCTGTGCTAGTTTTGACTATAAGACTATATGTAACCCTTAAGGGTCTGGTTCGCTCTATTCCTTTTTTAACTACATGATATTGTATGGGCTGTAATATAACTGTGTTGAAGGAAATATAAGAGAAGAAATTTTACTTTGTGTACCTGTACATTTGATTTCTGATGATGCTCTGTCACTGCTTTATATTTCTCTTAGTCGTTGATTGGTATGTTGTCTGTTGGACTGTGGCCGCGTTCTCTGAATCATGACTCTGTTTGCTGGCCGACAAGGCTTTCGAACTTCGCTTTATTACTCTTTGTTACAATTTAATTTACAGTAACATAAAAATGATGATACCCATATGTGGGAGATTGTTCAATAAATTAGAAAGAAATAACAGAAAGGAAGATGGACAGTTTCTGTAGGTACTTGAATGCTTTGCTTTGTTTTATTATTCAGTCTTTCAATTCTTCTTTCGCTTTAAGACCCAAAAGGAAGCTTCTTTTTCATCACTGTCTTACTTTTATAGCCTCTTGCATAGTTAAGGCTTTCAGTTTGTTTGTCTGTTACAAAAACAGTTATGTATTCTGTTCTTACTTCTAAAATACAACTGTTCAGATAATTAAAAGACTTTTAAAAGCAACCAATTGTTATTTTCTTAACTCACCTAAACTAGCCTTCTCTTGACAATAAAACTAATTAACAAACTTAAGTGTAAAGAGCTGGAAAGTAAATCTCCTAACTGCCTCTGACCTGTAAAAATAAAACTAACAATAAAAGAAAAATATTTCCAGCAGAATCCGACAACTTTGGTGCCCTGCTCGTGAACCTGTTCGGGGTCTATCTGCTGCATCATTGGGAGCTGGATGCTCCTGCATCAATCTTCCTCAATATTTATATTTTTTTAAACATATATTAATTTTATGAATTTGATATATATCTTTTAACCCATTATTATTAACTCTAAAATAACTTTAAATATTTTTAATATTTATTATTTCAAAAAATATTATAAAAAAATACTAA
>APFE031526458.1:114903-135875 GCA_000404065.3 Pinus taeda | reverse complement strand
ACAGCATGCTTACAACCGTGCCAAGCACTCTTCCACAAACACCTCACCGTTTGAAGCTTGTTTTGGTTACTTGCCAAAATCGCCTCTTGATTTCATTCTTGAGAAAGATGTCGCCATTGAGGGACATAGTGATGTTGACAAAGCTCGTTCATTCATTGAAAGAATTCAGCAAATACATCAGCGAATTCAAGAATAGCTTGAGAGAAGTCAAGGCAAGTACAAGGAAAGCCACGACAAGCATAGAGTTGATCTCCAAGATTGTAAAGAGGAGAAATGATAAAGTGTTTTATCTTTGTAAAAGCCTTCTAATTTGGGAGGCAACTCTTCTTCTGAAGCAGAGGTGCCATGGATGGGCATCGTGACAGTTGGCAAGTCCACATGTTCAGGGGAAGGTTTCAGCTCATATATCAGCAAGCATCATTGCTGGTTCCTGCATTTTTAGATTTGTCTGGAGAAAGAACTTGGTCGGGATTCGACGAGTACTTGGCTTATGCAGCGAAAAAGTCACCATGACGACAATTGGCAAGGCAAGACATTTTGGCATCAGTATGCTCTTTTGGCTGAACGGAAGAGGATATTTTTGTTCCTCAAGTGCTGTATAGTTCAGTTCAGAGTTTCAGTGAGCTTTTGGGGACCAAAAGCCTTTTCATTTGGGAGGTGTGATCAGGAGCTCAGAACCAAGTGTCGAAAAAATGCTCAAAAATGAAAGTGCTCGGAATTGGTTCGAACCTAAACGACCGGATAGAGCTCGTCCTCCTGATTCCGGCGCTGCAAACGGTTTGAAAAATGGTCGCCGTATGTGAAAGTTATGGCAAAAACAAAAATTGCCCAATGACCTTTAAAATTTGAATTTAAAAAAAAAAAAATTAAAAAGGGAATATTCCACAGAATATTCCGTGGAGACGGACCAATCAGAGGCTGCCACGTGGCAAGCCCGGAGGCCGCCACGTGGCCCCAAAGTGACGTCAGCAAAGTTGGGCGTATGTGTTTCAAAAGTTTGGTGGGTTGGTGATTTGAACACGCGACCTACCATATGCCATGAACAGGCCTTACCGTTAGGCCACGGCAGACAATTTGAGAAATGGGCGGTACATTTTCTCTTTAAAATGTAAATTACAGGCGGCGGGAAAAATTTGGGGGCCAGCCCTCCCCCACCATATGACCACGCGCCCAGAACCAAGGCCCAGCATATAACCAGGCACGAAATCCAATGAAAACCTCCACGTGGTCACATGCAGCGATTTTCGGGCAGTTAACTGCAGTTATGGTTGGCGGAATTTTTGGCGGAGCGCCAAATTTGGCGGGCGTCCAGATTTGGCGGAGCTCCACTAAAGTTAGCTGGAGTCATTTTAGGAGAAACTGGCAGTTCCATTAAATGGCCATAACTTTGGCTAGGAAAGGCGGTTTTGAACGAATTTTTTTTTGATTTTGGGTCTCTTCGACCTTCTGAAGCCATTGGCACAGGTATTTTTGCCATCAGAGGTCATTTACACAGGTTTTGGAGCCGTGGAAGTTCTAGGAGCCACTAGGGCCCAGTATTGTGAGGACTGTTTCAGGTTGCAGGTATCCATTGGAGGTGAACCAGCAGTCAATGCTGAAGGATTCATGTGTTCTGAATCTGATTTTACAGTCTATTTCACCTGTAGATACTTCTATTCAGCTGTAATTCCATTTTGAACCTTTAATCAAAACGAGGACTGACCCATTTGGGAGCCTTGGACCCAACAGACGTAGCCCAGGAGGGGTGAACTGCTTCATCAACTTCTTTTTCATATGTGGTTGATTTATTTTGCAGAACAAATTCATTTTGATGTGTTAAACAGTCAAAGGAAATATTTCTGCTATGCTTGAATGGTTCATGAACAGTTGAAAACTTCATTGGTTTCTTTACTGCAAGACATGGGAATGTTTTAAACATGTTTAATACTGAATTGAATACCTTGCAAACCTTTTTCAAGTAGTTTCAAATTCAGATCAATCAAAGGGAAACACTGGAAAAGCTGGATACGGGGGAATTTTCAGAAATCATGAAGGCTCGTCCCTCCTTATTTACTTTGGCAACATAAGATGGGATACCAGCAACTTAGCTGAATTGGAGGGACTATGGAAAGGACTCCTCCTTTCCAGGAAACAAAACTTCCATCCCCTGGAAATCGAAGGTGACTCCCTAATCCTCATCAACATGGCTAAACAACTCCTTAATGGGACTCATGCTAGAAAAATTATCAATAGCTGGAGACTTGAAGCTAGATTGGAGGCCATAGAACAATGGCTTCACAATAATTGAGCCATCATCTTCAATCATGTTAAGAAGGAAGGAAACAAGGTCGCAGACCTGCTGGCCAACTTGGGTGTGGAATCTGAGCACACTCTAATCACAGGGACTCTAGACATAATCCAAAGCCATGATCATGGATAGGAATGCAAACTTCTGGTTCAAAAGGATGCTGCCCTCCTAGATGCTGGTGCTTGTGATGGACATTAATACGATGGGGCAGGGTTGGGGCGAGGCAGATCGCCACCTGCCCGATCAGTACAAGAAGTTAAAAAATGATACGGCATCTAGCGCATGGCATGAGCTCAAAGATCGACATATAGGACTTCAATCCAGACGGTTCGGCTCACACATCAGGTTCAAAGTTATGGTTTCTACCTCCACACGCACTAGCCTATAGCAAAAGGTGAGATCCATCAATGCGGAAGTAATGGGAGGAGCCTCCTGAGGCATGACAAAGAATGATAAGGTCAGGGGAGGTCCTGGGGAGGCAGAAACATCACTGTTTTATTTTCTCTTCTCGCTCGCCTCCAGTCTCGCTTCAGACTTCAGGTCGCCTGAGGGGATTCGGGTTCCTCTGTCGCTTGGCTCGACCCTCTCGGCAAAGCAAATTCTGCTCCTCTTTGCGTTTCTTGTCGGCGTTCTGTGATGTTGCTTTCATTTCCATATCACAGTGATTCATCTCCTTTTCTGGTCATTGGTTTCTGGTATAGGCAGGGATTTCTCTGAGCTAAGTTTGGCTCTCCAGGAGGACGGGTTTAAGCTCAAGAAAGGCGGTTCGATCAAAAGGCAAAGTTGCTGCCACTTGCTGGTTAGTGCTCTGGTGCCGCATTCCTAGACCTCTGTGGTTGCTATATTCTAGATGCCTCGTTTGAAACCAAGGATGGGCTATCGTAGAGGCTAGCCGAGGCGAGCACCAACCAGTTCGTCATCTAGTGAATTGTCAGTTGGGCATCGCCCTTTAACCCGAAGCAGGAGAGGGAGATCCTGCGCCACTAGTTCTAGCCACGGGCCTGTCCCCACCTGTGGTTCTGCCATCTTCACCTTTGATAGCACTCTGAATAGACCTAGGATTACTGCTTATTTCACGGTGGTATTTCATGAAGAAAGCCAAGCCGAAGATACAAGGACTCAGCCTGGGGTCTCGGGGGAAATCTCGGCTCCTTCTTCTTCCCTCCAGTTGAATGTCGAAAATGCTCCTCGGCAGGAAGCAAATGAACAGACATACAGAGCTCAGGATGTGATGATGGTTGGCCCCGGTCCCTTTGTTCAGAACGCGACACAAGCAGGGGATTTGCCAGATATCGGTTGGTGTTGTATCATAGAAGAGCCTCCTGATGACTAGCTCGTCCACCCAAGCCTCTTCTTCTTATAGTGCGCCCTTCCCCACTGGGCATGACTATAAGGCAAATAGTTTTTGGGTTCTCTGGGGTTTACTAGTTTTTTTGGGTAATTTTGCACTGTCATATGTATCTCAGCTCGGTCCATTGCATGGGTCCTAAAAATAGATAGTTTTTACATATGTTTTTTGGCTAGTTTTGCCTCCTGCCAATGTAGAGTTCTTGACTCCGATCATGCTGTAAATTTACCTTTACTTTGTTAATAGAAATAGTCTTATGCAGAAATATATATATATATATATAATATATATATATATATATATATATAATATATATTTAATTATATATATATATATTATAATTGCACAAAAGAAAAGAAAAGAGAGAAAAAAATAAAAATATATATATATATATATTATATATATATATAATATATTAATATATTATATATAATAGATAGATATATATAGAATATATAGATAAAAGTTTTAAATATAATATAATATTATATAAATACATGAATATTAAGTTTCAAAATTATGGATATTATTATTATATTATATAATAAAGAGAGAGAAGAAGAGAGGGAGGGTGAGAGAGATAGAGTTGGAGGGGGAGAGAGGCGGAGGGAACAAGATAATATTGATAGTATATTATCTATATAAAATTACTTTATGTGTGTGTGTATGTGTGTGAAAAAAAGGTAAAGCATGACCCATGCACCATAAACCTATTACATAAACATGGAGCACTAGGTATTTAAAAGAAACAATTCGAAGTTTGACATCAATATTTAATAGAAACCAATTGAAATTGACCTAGTGCAACAAGTGAGGTGATAGGTGAACCAATTGAAGTTGAATTAGTAAAATAAGTGAAGTTAACTCAATCAACCAATTGAATTTGACTCGTTGAAAGAAGAAAACTTACTCAATCAATCAATTGAAGTTGACTTAAATAAAGGAACAACAAATTGAAATTAACCTCACTTTGTGAAAGAAGTGAAGCTAACCCAATAAACCATATAAAATTGACTTAATTAAAAAATAAAGAAATTGGAATTGACCTAACCAAAGAAGTAACAAATTGAAATTTGACCAAAGGAATGTCCCTACCAACCTCTTTCACCAAGCTTTCCCATTCTTCATTTGTATTGTTTTTTTTTTTTTCATTATCGACATTGTTTCTAAACATTTGAAGCTTCTACTGTGAATGATTAAATTAATCCAAATTATTGAAACTCATATACAACTAGTATTATTAGCGGCCTCAAAGTAACCATGTGTTTTGTACAAAAGTGCACTAGAAGAAAGAGAGAGTATATTTGGGTAGACATGAAGATGCAATAGTTGTTCTAAAATTTTAAATATTGGAAAAATGAATAGTATTATTTTGAATTAACATACTAGACTTGAAGAAGACACCAAGCTTATCAAGGAAGGGACACCTCAAAATAACTTTGGAAGAAAAGTCTATATTCATTGTGAGATTGAATTTTAGATATGTAACTTTTTGGCATTAGTGTAAAAGTTAGTTACAACTATCTATGTAGTTGACTTGTAGAAATCATTTGAATCTTGTGAGTCTCAAAAGGTTCCATTTCAATTTATTAAGATGTGATTCAACCATTGAAGCCTTCTTCAAAGACTTCAGCTCCTCTTGATCATATGGCTTTAGTGTTGGAATTGCCAACTTAATGCTTCGAATACTTCCTTGAGAATTTATTTCTTCTATTGTCATGGTTTTTTTGTGTCCACCTTATTGCACACCTAAGTTGTATGAATAACTATGAAAGCCTTATTTTCAAGCTCTCATTTCTAGTCACTTTTCCTTCTCAAGCCCATTCAATCTTGCACCAAAGAATAATTTTTCCCATTATTTAGTCCCTTTTGATCATTGCCATAATTAGATGAAATGAAATTGTATTAAATTCCACAAAGTAGCAAAATAGGTCATCCCTTAAAAGTTGTCCTCCTTCTAGTTGTCCTTAAAACTTGATCCTTTAAATGTTGTGAAAACACAATAAATTAGGTCAAAGCATTTTCAAAAATTATTATGCTAGAACTTAGGCTTGATGGAGTATGTTATATTGTATCACCATTAATTCATTGAACATTAGTAATTACTAATGACAATATGGGTTTGATTAAATCTAATTTACTTGTAAGTAGAATTAAAATGAAATTGGTTGTGTTTGAAAAGGTTTTAATTAAGAGTAGAAGGAAATGGTTATCCACTTAAAAAATCCATTTATGAGAGAAAATATGGAATATCAAATCATAATGGTAGAGTCAATTACAACTTAAAATTACATTATATTTAATCTATAATCATGATGGCATTGAAGGCTTGGTCATATTAGAAATGATTATATAAGTGATTGAAATGCACTTGGAATTAATTTTTTTGGGAATTGTAAATATAAGATGTGATAGGCATATTTTCTCTCATGAGAACATAAGGTAATTATATATCTCTTTCCCTAAGCAATTTCCATCCCACATTTTTTTGGTTTTCTCTTTGTGTTCCTATACCAATGATTCAAATTTTTGTTTCTTGTTGTTAAGACTTCAAGGCTAGCAATGGGGATGATCCATGGTTGTATCAACTGGATAACATTTATGATTTGTCAATAATGTTATGTACTATGACTAGAATCATCACAATTATGAAGCTTGAATTCAAGATTACTAACATCACTATTGTACATCATTATTTGGAAATAGTTTTCAAAAGTCAAGAATGCAAAAGTGTGGGATGAGGGTTTCTAGATAAGTATGTCCTCTAAATTTTATATATTGGCGTTAAGGACATCATTTTCATTCCCTAGTCATTTCTT
The DNA here is from genome assembly GCA_000404065.3 of Pinus taeda. Lineage (NCBI taxonomy): Eukaryota > Viridiplantae > Streptophyta > Pinopsida > Pinales > Pinaceae > Pinus > Pinus taeda. The sequence goes on along the minus strand of APFE031526458.1, from coordinate 129,421 downwards.
ATCACTACTTTTAGCATAATTGACATTTTCTTAGTCTCAAAATCAACTACGCATGGTACGTGCATAATGTGTATTGAACATCATTTAAATGACATTCATTAACTTCATTGAAGTGGTGTTTAAGGGAGAGATAATTTATTCATAACTACTATTGTATCAACATTAATAGATGTGTGTTAACCAACATTCTTAACTTTATAGGTCATTATATTAATGTTTGTGAAAAATGATGCCAAAGTCAAATGAAATTAAAGTTGGATAGTCTTCTCAAAAGATTTAATTTCAATATTTACGCATTGAAACAATGTTATATTAGCACTGCTTTCTATTCCAAAAATAGAATTGTTTAATCTAAATTATTTTCTTCTCTTATCCAATGTCAATTTGTTTGTTATAGGTTATTTAGTTTAAGTTAAATAATTTCAAACTTAATTAAACATTCTCATGAAGGAATAGATAAACCATAGGGCATACAAGAAATTTGATTAAATAATTTAATGCTTGTTGGTTGTGTTATTTAGATGAGGTTGAAGGGTTGGTTCATTTACATTTATTATTATATGTTTTTCATTTTTTTGTCTAATGACAATACATTAATTAAATAGAATATAAAAAAGAAGTAATTGCTCTCATTAATTTTTTGCTCTTTTTTATTTGATTTTTTGTTCATCCATGTAATCTAATTCTCTATTTAAATCTAAAAAAAACTGAAAATAATTAATAAGAATTAACTCTTCTCATTTCTTTTTACTTCCAATCTTTCTAATTGTCTCCCAAAATTAGATGACAACTCCAAACACTTCCAAAATTCTTTAAATTGAATGATCTTATTATTATGACTATTATATATTATATCATCTATATAAAATAACATTCAAATAATTGAAAATCTTAATAGTAAAATGAAAAAATATATTATCACATAAATTTGCACACTTCTATCATAAAACTATCCCTTTTTATATTACAAAACTTTTATCAATATAATTATCCTTTTATATTACAAAACTTTTATCAAATAATTATTTTAAACAAATGGTTAGTTTTACATCTTAATTATTTTTTATATAAACCATACGAAGAATTAAAAAAATCAAATATAAACCACCATAAAATTATAACATTATTATTATATTTATTAAAATTTAAAAAATCAAAATATAAATAACAAAATCCAAAACCTAGGGTTGTGATAAAAGTAAAACAAGATTATCCACGTACTTTGACATAGAGCCCTAAGTATTTAAAAGCAAGGAATTGAAGTTGACCCATTAAACTAAATGAAGTTGGCTTACTAACAGAAGCAACCAACTGAAGTTGACTAATCCACTTAGTGGAAATCCCTACCAACTTCTTTCAACAAGTTTGGTTGTGCTTTACATTTTGGATATACATTGTGTGGGGGCCATTTCAGTTTGCTTCACTTTCTTTGTTTTTTTTTGCCATTTTGTTATATCTTGTCTCTAATGGAGACTTTCCATTTCCTTGTCCCCGGAACATATCAAATTTTAAGAAGCCATTCATGACTTCTGCAAGTTAGTTAGAGAGAGTGTTTTCAACATAGGCCTCACCCTAAGGCAAGGTCCTTTTCATTAGGTTGTGTAGGTGCTCTCTTAAACACACAAATATCACACATATTATGCACAAGATGATCTCTCCCGAAACACAAGCAATGTTAATCCACCCCCTAATTATTTCTTAGTTTCCTTAAATGTAAACGTTTCCAAACGAAAAGTAGAGAAAAAGTCGACCCTGCCACCCCGTGAACTCGGCATTTACGGTTTTTACGTTCGATTGCAGCGAAATTCAAGTTGCAATATTATATTATGTTAATGTCAAGCATATTTTGATGTGTTATTAAAAAAAATCTAATTATGTTAAGGGTTGGTGTGGCCAGAGTGATTTTGACGATTTAGATGTCCCCTTGCTTTTTCAAATTACAAATCAAGCATGATGTAATTTCTGAAAAAACAACTTGACAAACAAAAAAATGAAAAAAAATATAATGTACAAATTTACATCATAGAATTATCATCTTTAACATTTAAATTTTTTAATCACATTACTATTTTAATAATTATTACTAATTTTACATCTTAATTATTATTTATACCAAATTATTATAATATGGTGAAGGTAAATTTAGAAAATAAAATCTTTCCACCAAATTACAAATCAAGTCCCATAATAATCTTTGAAGAACAATTTAACAAAAAAAAATATAATGCACAAATTTACATCATAAAATTATCATCTTAACATTTTTTTTATGACATATAATATTTAAAATTATAATTAATTTTACATTTTCATATATATATATATTATAAACTTAAAAATAAACCCTTCCAGCTAGTCTAATGAATATAAACATGTTTTTCTAAGTATTTAAAAGCAACCTAATGAAATTGACCAAATTGCCCAACTGAAACGAATGAGGCCACGGGGTGAATCAATTGACCTACTGAAGTTGACCCACTAAACTAAGTGAAGTTGATTTTGATTTAATTAAAGAAACAACCACCTGAAGTTGACTTAGTGAAAGTTGGCCATGCTTTACTCTTTGGATATATCTTGTCCCAGAGACTATGTCAATTTGCTTCACTTTTTTGGTAAGGCCGTTTCATTTTCCTTCTCCCCAGAGCAGCCCACATTTCAAGAATGCATTCATGACTTCAATCCTTTACAAGTTAGTTAGTCTTTTCAATATAGACCTCACTCTAAGCTAAGGCCCTTTTCATTAGGTTGTATGGATGCTCCCTTAAACACCCTAATATTATCCACCACCATACCTTTCCTAGACACAAGTAATGCCAATTTTGTTAACCCACCACCTAATGCTTTCCCAAACCATACCTACTCGTTTCCTTCACCTTCCCAAACCAACCATAAATTCAGATTCAAACAACTAATTTAACCATATCTAACTTTTATGTAAAAACAATTTGTAATGAAATAAACCATATATTTAAATTCTAAAACTCATTATTGCTGAAGAGCATCCAACTATTATTCTCTTAAGCCAATAATATTTCATAGACGCAAATTATATTGGCTATTATATTACTCGGGAGCTCTAGGATATGCATGTACAAAATTGGAATCCCTATATCAACATTCCATTTTACTTCGTGTTAAATTGAAAAAAAAAATTGAAAGAAGTAAAACCTTTTGAAAGGAAAGAGGATGGAAATACATATTTCTTTAATGTTATTTTTTTTAAACGTTCATCAAATTCTTAATTATCATAAGAGGACGCACTCTACAATTGAGTATATGCGAGTATGTTGTTAGTAAAATTACATTAAAAAAACATATATATAATTGTGTGTGGGGTAATATATGTATATGCTAAAGATGTTGTGCTTAACCTTAATTTAAAAGAAATTATTAACATTACTTTAAAAATCAATTTAGGCAAGCATAAAATGTTTCAATTTCCACCTTTATTTTATATCAAACTTTATATAGTGAGATAAAGTAAAAATAAATAAATCACTTTTTAGTATATCATTGTGACATACCAGTACTTCAAGTTACTTTTACTGGAATGTTTTTACTTTACAGTAAGGAAATGAACTCTGGTTTTTACTTTTGGAAGTGGACAGTAATTAGATTCAGTAATAATAATATTTTTATTAAATAAATGAATAATTATGACAGATATGGTAATCTATGAGTTTTATTAAATAAATGAATAATTATGATAGATATGGTAGTCTATGGTGATTCTAAAAGAATCATTCACGAACCTTAGTAACTCTTTTTCACCCAACACTTATCAGTTATTAGTTACCCTTTTCCTCGTTACCCTTTTCCTCCCTACTCTTCCTTTACAAAAGGAGGAGAGAAGGAGGAAGGAAGGGGGTTCTTTTCCTTTGGGGAAAAACAAAAAGAAAAATTTATTGACCTGAAGGAGGATTTAGTGGGAATAAGTTTGAACTCTAACAAGACTTCCCTGGAGGAAGTAAGAGTGATTCTTGGCTGGACGTAGAGTCTTGAGGCCAAGTAGCAGAAATTGCTACGTGTGGATAATTGGTTGGGTGGGTGAAAGAGGAGCCTGGGGGAGAACTCTGGATGTAATTTCCAGGTTCTCATAGGAAGGGTGGAAAGAGGTTCATCGAATATAGATTGGTTTCGCCATGGCAGATAAGTATAATCTGGATAAGTGCAATATGCTTAAATAGTGTGTAAGATTAGGATAAGGTAATCTGGAATTGGTTTTATACTGTTTATTTAATCCTGTTTTTAGATTGACAAAGAAGTTTTAAGATTAGGAGAAAATGTAATTTAATTGAATGATAAATTAGATACAAGTTATTGTAGAAAATGTGCAGAGAACAAACTGTTGGAAATACGCTTATTAAAATCCCACTATATTATAAACCTAAATGTGTTAAGTCTGTGTGACAAAATTAGCAAACTGGATAAACTGAGCCCCAACCTAGCGTAGTATTATTTGGTAAAAAGAGAATAAAGTCAACCTATGACAAAATGCCCAGAGTTAGCCAAACAGCTCTAAGTAATATAAAAGAGCAAAACAAAATGAGCCGAGGTGGGTGCCTTGCTTCAGTAAGGAAGCAAGAATATACGAAATTTCATTCAGAGTTGGGTGATATGGCCAGGAACCAACTAACATGTTTATGTGACTGGAAAACCGAACCATAGGAACGGAGTATGCTAACAGATACCCATGCTAAAGGTAAATATGCTATTACAATAGTTAGAAATTCAAAAGTTAATTGTTGAACCTCTGGCAAAAAATCATATTAGACAAACATAAAGCTCATTCCAATAATTTGTTCCAACACATTAAGCATTTAGAGAGAAAAACACAGTGCTTATTACGGAAATGGGAGACCCGGGAAAATAGGGTTCCCATGTAAAATTATATATAAACATTATCCAAGTATATTTGGTCCTCATATTTGTTCGAGGGCAGCCTGAGACGACGCCTTGGAACGACATTCTAAGGACAATTTAAAATGAAGAACTCTCCAATCCACAACCATTTTCAGAAAGCAACTCAGTGATAAAGAGGAACTTTAATAAGAACATAACAAAATTCTCCACTGTATTAATAGGAATCAATCTTTAAAAACTGTTAATGATAGTCTCTCTTAAATATTTACAACCAGAACCTAGAAATTAAATTACATTCATCTGTTATGTAACCCCAGGAGTAGGGGGTCATCACCATTCGAACTACAAAGGACGCGCATAGCACCACCCTTAATTTAATCAGAAACCCAAACAGGAAAAAGGAAATGTTTATAACAAACCCTCATTCATGATAATAAGGCCAGCAACTATCAAGGAAAAACAAAACCCGCATACCCAAAGGCCTTGTGCTGGCTAGGACATGGCTAAGGATAGGACTGCATGACGCACCCATTATCCATCTGGGTGAACCCTACACCAAATACTCGAGGTTATTTCCCTTTCATGTTATCTAGCTATAAAAAAAAAGGTGAATGCACAAATTAGACCTGCAACATTAACCACGCACCCTCAGTACTTACCCAGGATTGCGAGGGTGAAGCAGGAATGTGTCAGCAACAGAGACTCCAGGCATGGTGTAGAGGTGGAACCTGCAGGAAAAGAGACATCATTAGCAGAACACCATATAAAACTAATTAACCAGTGTAAATCGGACTGAATGTAAAGACCGAAAACCAAAATTCCAACTCAAATTTCAAATTGTTAACTGGACCTTACCTATTCTGGGTGGCAGCTTACAACTTTGATACAAGCTTGACTGTAGGTATCTTCAATACAAGCTTGACTATAGGAAGGTATGTATGGGAAACCTCCCCCTTTACACAGTAGATAGCTTGTGATGGGTTGCAGAGGCAAAGTTGCAAAAATAACATGAGCGCAACCTCCAGAACGGTACCCAGCAAATGAACAAGTGAAGCACCTAAACATCGAGTCGAGAGGGTTTACCCTCAGGACATGAGACGGCACCAAATGCATCACGAACTCCGCCTAGGGCATCAGACCATAGATGGAAGATGATTAGGGCGAGCACTAACATCTAGCAGCCATCTAGCCAGGGGGCCATCTGGACAAGCCCGGGAAATGTCAATACAATCCATAAGAGTGAGATACAGAGGATTTACACATAATCAAAGATGTCATTACCGTTGATTCAATTGTAATAAAAATTAATAATTATATGTTGTAGTAGCGAAGCAATATTTAAATAATTGCATAGAGATTAAATGAATAAATTCCATGTACCATATTATTACGATAGTGTAATGATATTTGGGTTTTATATAAGTTATTTTGTTTCTTTATTTTATTTTTTTTATATTGGTAATGATGGGATTTATGGATAAGGGTGCTACAATTGGTATCAGAGCCTCAGGTTACTACACTGAGGACGAGTTGAATAATTTGGAAAATAACAAAATGATTCTGATGCACATAGGAGTACTGAACGTAACCCAGATGTATGGGTTCATTTGGGAGAAACAAATGTTGACACCAATGCTGCCTTACTCGAAACAGTTCTACAGTTGAGGACAGAAATGCGGAACCTGCAAGTGGACAATGAGAGACTCTGTTTGGAACAAGAGAAAATTATGAAATGTTTATCAGATAGACAAAACCAGAGAAATCCAGACCCTAGTCAAGGAGAAGAAAATGGAACAAAAACACGCAAACAGTAAGAACAACATCAGGAATCAGAAGGAGGACAAACTGATAACGAGGAGGAATCAGATAATGGTTCCAACAAAAAGGTATTAAAAAGACAGAAAACAGAACTTCAGGGAGAATTCAAGAAGATCAAGACACCAAACTATAATGGTGAAACAGAGGAAGCAATGGAGGCATGGCTTATTAACATGAACAAATATTTTTAGATATATGAATATGATGAAAATTTGAGAGCAAGGCTAGCAATTTATCAGTTGCAAGGCAAGGCCACCCCGTGGTGGGAGGAGATTAAAAAAGTCAAGGAGATCAATGAACAAGAGGTTACCTAGGAACAATTTCAAGACCATTTTAAGGATAGATATCTGACGAATCGATTCTATGATGATAAAGAAAAGGAGTTTCATGATTTAAAATTAGGGCAACAAACTATGGATGAATTTATAACAAAATTCACCTCACTACTAAGGTACCTCCCTTATATCTGAGAAGAAAAGGCTAAGTTCCAACATTTTGTTAGCAGCCTGCCTGCTTTCATGAAGGAAGGACTAGAATTTGACAATCCAAAAACAATGGATGAACCAATCAGTAAAGTTCAGATATGCTATCAGCAAATGAAACAGAAAGGTGAAGTGCAGAAGAGTTGGCTAAGTAGGAAGGGACGGAAAAACTTTACAAATAACAAGAATATGAGAAACACAAGAACTAGGTTCTCAGGATCAAAAGCACCAATTGGACCTATTGATCGAAATCAACAAAAGTACATACCTTTGAGCAATGTAAGACAAAGTGAGGCATCAAGTAAATTGGAAACCAATCAGGTGCCCCGACCGCCGTTACAGTGTTGGGGTTGCGGGGAACCGCATTACTACAAGAACTGTCCTCATAGAGGGAGAGTGGAACACATTGCAAATATTCATGAAGCTTCTACTATGGGTGATGTAGCACAAAACGTACCTCAAATCAATACAGCACTGGAAGATCGTCAGGAAGACTACCAACCTTCAATGGTGGAGCTTCAAGGTAAAATATTTGATCTTTCTTTTTCCATTTTAATTGATTTAGGTGCTAGTTTGAGCTATGTTAGTCCTAGAATAGTAGATGAATGTCATCTAAAAAGTTCAAAATTTAATAACTCGTGGTTGGTTCAACTAGCTACCGGTGCAAAGAGAAAAGTTTGTGCAAAAGTAGAAGGTTGTGAAATAAAGTTAGCATAACAAAAAATTAGCACATATTTAATTATATTACCATTAGCCTCTTATGATGTTTTGATAGGAATGGACTGGCTGGAGAGGCAGTGGGCCTTAGTAAACTGTAAGGATAAGACCATTAATTTCTGTCTAAAAATAGTGTTAGGGTAGAGGTCCAAGGGCTTAAGAGAGAGCTAAAGTTGCAATCTATTACAATCCACCAACTCGCTAGATGTATGCATAAAGGTTGTCAGGTTTATGCAGTTCGAGTGGCATTTATAAACCTCAAGGGCAAGGCATTAGCCCTAGAGGAAATTCCTGTAGTACAAGAATTTAAGGATGTGTTTCCAGAAGATATTCCCGGACTACCACCCAAAAGAAGTCTCGACTTTACCATAGAACTAGTTCCTGGAGCATCCCCAGTGTCCAAGGCACCATACAGAATGAGTATCCCTGAGCTAACTGAATTAAAAATCCACCTGCAAGAGCTACTGGATGAAGGATACATCCGACCCAATGTATCCCCTTAGGGAGCTCCGGTTCTATTTGTAAGAAAGAAGGATGGTACTCTATGACTCTGTATATATTTCAGGCAATTGAACAAGTTGACCGTGAAAAATAAGTACCCCTTACCCCGGATTGATGATCTTTTTGATCAGGTTAAAGGGCCAGTGGTATTTTCATAGATTGATTTAAGATTTGGATATCACCAAATTCAAATTAAAGACAAAGATATCTTCAAGACTGCTTTAGAAATCGTTATGGTCACTATGAGTTCGTGGTCTTTCCAGTTGGTCTTACCAATGCCCCAACAACCTTCATGAGCATGATGAATGGGGTTTTTCATTCTTACCTGGATAAATTTGTTCTTATATTCATTGACGATATTCTCATATACTCTAGAAGTATTGATGAACATAAAGAACACCTTCGCATAGTACTGCAAACCCTAAGGGAAAATCAGTTTTACACTAAATTCAGCAAGTGTGATTTCTATAAAGATCATATTTAGTACCTAGGACACATCATATCTTCTGAGGGTATAGCGGTCGATCCAGAGAAAATAAAAACCATTATGAATTGGCCTATTCCATCCAATGTGACGGATGTATGTTCATTTATGGGACTTGTTGGTATTACAGAAGATTTATAAGGGGATTCTCCAAGGTTCCATATCCAATTACATCCCTACAAAAGAAAGGGACAACCTTCAAATGGTTAAAAGATTGTCAAGAAAGTTTCGATAAACTGAAACAATTGCTCACAATAGCTCTAATGTTAAAAATCGCAGATCCTGAAGAGGATTTTGTAGTTTTCACAGACACATGTAAAGAGGGCGTGGGTGGAATTTTAATGTAGAATGATATGGTCATCACTTACGAATCCCATAAACTTAAGGAGCATGAACAGAAATATTATGTTTACGATTTGGAGCTAACGGCAGTAGTGCATGCCCTAAAAGCATGGTGACACTACTTATTGGGGAAAATATTTATGCTTAAAACAGACCACAACAACTTAACCAGTTTCTTCAATCAGTGTACCTTGAACGCACACCAAGCTCGATGAACTGCATTTTTAAGCGAATTTGACTTCAAAATTAAACACTTGAAGGGGAGAGAGAATAGTGTGGCAAACGCGTTAAGTAGGAACCTGCACCATCTCTACGAAATCTATTTTAGTCAGATTGAACCTGATTTTGTAGATCAATTGAGGCGGCCCAGAAGGACCCCGAATATAGTTATTTATGGCAGCAATTGAAATCTGCGCAAAGTTCGACAAAGCAAGGGGAGTATAGTATTAACTCTAAGAATCTATTGTTATTCAGAAACCGTATTTATGTACCTAACCACTTGATTTGAAACAAATCATGTTAGATGAATTTCATAGAAGCCCCTAAGTTGCCCACTCGGGTTACCAAATTTTTTTTACAGTTGTTAGGAAAGCCTACTACTAGCGTGGAATGAGGAAAGATATTGCCGAGTACCTGGCTAAATTTCTAGAGTGTCAGAAAGTTAAGATAGAACACTAGCACCCTGTTGGATTATTGCAGCCGCTACCTGTTCCGGAATGGAAATGGGATACCATAACTTTAGAATTTACAACGGGATTGTCATGATCTAAGAGGCAGAATGACTCAATTATGGTAGTAGTTGATAAGCTGAGTAAGACAACTCATTTTATACCTATCAAACCCGCATATCAAACCACCCAGATAGCAGATATATTCAGGAGGGAAATTTTCAGGTTACATGCTATGCGAAAAGTCATAATATCGAATAGGGATGCTAAGTTCACTTCTGCCTTTTGGAAGGCATTGTTCATCGGGTTATGTACACAAGTCCAGTTCAGCCCTGCATACCACCCATACCACCCCCAGACTAATGGAAAAACTGAGCAGGTGAATCAAGTGTTGGAAGATATGTTGCACACGTATGTGATGCAGCAACCGGGGAAATGGGAAGAATATCTACATTTGGTAGAATTCACGTACAATAATGGTTATCACAAGTCACTTAAAATGAGCCCCTTCAAGGTACTTTATGGCAGGAAATGTACCATACCTGCAAACTAGAATAGTCCGGAGGATAAAGTGATATTGGGACCAGATATGTTGGAGGAAATGGATAAAACTGTGAAGAGGGTTCGGAAAAACTTAAAGGCTACCCAAGGACGGTAGAAAATGCATGCTGACAAAAAGAGGACTTACCGAGAATTTTAGGTGGGAGATCATGTATACATGCGGAATAAACCAAAGCGGAGTACGTTGAAGTGGGGGAAGTGTGCTAAGTTGGCCCCCGGTTCTGTGGCCCATTTCAAATTTTGGACAGGATTGGGTCGATGGCCTACCAGCTAGCCCTGCCCAGTCACATTAGGGTTCATAATGTGTTCCATGTTTCCCTTTAAAAGAAGTATGTATACGACCCCCGACATATCATAAATTGGCAAGAGCTTCAGGTATAAGATACTATATATATATATACACACACACACACACATGAATGAACGTACGTAGGTTGTGTGTATATATATACATATATTTGTACATAAATAGGTGTTCATAACTCAGAAATTATTTACTTTAGAGTGTGGTGATTATGTACACATCAATTATATAACAATGATATTTGTGGCAGGTCGAACCGGAAGGAGAATTTCTGGTCGAACCCCTACAAATACTCGATCAGAGAGAAGTAACATTGCGGAAATGAGCTATCATCCAGGTTAAGGTGCAGTGGAAGCACTTCAGCCCGAAGGAACCCACTTGGGAAGATAAAATTTTTATGCAGGAGGCATATTCAGAATTATTTTGAAAATAACAAGAAAGATGAACATTGAGGACAGTGTTCCCCTGAGAGGGGGAAGATGTGACATCCCAGTACTTCAAGTTACTTTTACTTGAATGTTTTTACTTTACAATAAGGAAATGAACTTTGGTTTTTACTTTTGGAAGTGGACAATAACTAGATTCAGTAATAAAAACATTTTTATTAAATAAATGAATAATTATGACAAATATGGTAATCTATGGTGATTCTAAGAGAATCATTGATGAACCTTAGTAACTCTTTTGCACCCAGAAATTATCAGTTAAAGAAACAGTTACCCTTTTCCTCCCTACTCTTCCTTTACAAAATGAGGAGAGAACGAGGAAGGAAGGGGGGTCTTTTCCTTTTGGGAAAAAGAAAAAGGAAAATTCCTTGAGCTGAAGGAGGATTCGATGGGAATAAGTTTGAACTCTAACAAGACTTCTCTGGAGGAAGTAAGAGTGATTGTTGGCTGGACTTAGAGTCTTGAGGCCAAGTAGCAGAAATTGCTACGCGTGGATAACTAATTGGTTGGGTGAAAGAGGAGCTTAGGGGGAGAACTTTGGACATAATTGCTAGGTTCTCATAGGAAGGGTGGAAAGAGGTTCATCGAATATAGATTGGTTTCACCATGGCAGATAAGTACAATCTGGATAAGTACAATATGCTTAAATAGTTTGTAAGATTAGGATAAGGTAATTTGGAATTGGTTTTATACCGTTTATTTAATCATGTTTTTAGATTGACAAAGTAGCGTTAAGATTAGGAGCAAATGTAATTTAATTGAATGATAAATTAGATACAAGTTATTGAAGAAAATGTGCAGAGAACAAATTGTTGGAAACACGCTTGTTATAATGCCACTATATTATAAACCTGAATGTGTTAAGTTTGTGCGACAAAATTAGCAAACTGGATAAATTGAGCCCCAACCTAAGCATAGTATGATTCGGTAAAAAGAGAATAAAATTCAACCTATGACAAAATGCCCAGAGCTAGCCAAACACCTCTAAGTAATATAAAAGAGCAAAACGAAACGAACCGAGGTGGGTACCCTGCTTTAGTAGGGAAGCAAGCATATACGAAATTTCATTTAGAGTTGGCTGATATGGCTAGGAACCAACTAACGTGTTTATGTGACTACAAAACTGAACCATAGGAACGGAGTATGCTAACAGACACCCATGCTAAAGGTAAATATGCTATTACGATAGTTAGAAATTCAAAAGTTAATTGTTGAACCTCTAGCGAAAAATCATATTAGACAAGCAGAAAGCTCATTCCAATAATTTCTTCTAGCACGTTAAGAATTTAAAGAGAAAAACACAGTGCTTATTATGGAAATGGGAGACCCAAGAAAACAGGGTTCCCATGTAAAATTATATATAAATATTATCCAAGTAGATTCAGTCCTCAGATTTGTTCGAGGGAAACCTAAGAGGACGCCCTAGAACAACGTTCTGAGGACAATTTAAAACGAAGAACTCGCTAATCCACAACCAATTTCAGAAAGCAACTCAGTGATAAAGAGGAACTTTAATAAGAACATAACAAAATTCTCCATTGTATTAATAGGAATCAATCTTTAAAAATTGTTAGTGACAAAGTCTCACTTAAATATTTACAACCAAAACCTAGAAATAAAATTACATTCATTTGCTATGTAACCCTAGGAGCAGGGGGCTGTCACCATTCGAACTATAGAGGACGCACATAGCACCATCCTCAATTTAATCAGAAACCCAAACGGGAAAAAGGAAATTGTTTATAACAAACCCTCATTCGAAATAATAAGGCCAGAAGTTATCAAGGAAAAACAAAACCTACATACCCGAAAGCCTCGTGCTAGCTGATGCATGGTTGAGGATAGGACTGCTTGTTGCACCCAATTTTCATTTGGGCGAACCCTACACCAAAGACTCGGGGTTATTGCCCTTTTGAGTTATATATCTATAAAAAAAAAGGTGAATGCACAAATTAGACCTGCAACATTAACCACGCACCCTCAATACTTACCCAGGACCGCGAGGGTGAAGTAGGAATGTGTCAGCAACAGAGACTCCAGGCATGGTGTAGAGGCGGAACCTGCGGGAAAAGAGACATCATTAGTAGAACACCATATATAAATAATTATCTAGTGTAAATTAGACTGAATGTAAAGACCGAGAGCCAAAATTCCAATTCAGATTTCAAACTATTAGTTGAACCTTACATGTTCTGGGCAACAGCTTACAGCTTCGATACAAGCTTGATTGTAGGAAGCTTTGATACAAGATTGATTGTAGGAAGGTATATATGGGAAACCTCCACCTTTACACAGTAGATAGGTTGAGATGGGTTGCAAAGGAAAGTTTCAGAAAGAACCTGAGCGCTACCTCCAGAACGGTACCTAGCAAATGAACAAGGGAAGCACCTAAACATTGGGTAGAGAGGGCTTACCCTCGATACATGAGACGACAACGAATGCATCACCAACTCCACTTGGGGCATTGGACCATAGATTGCAGATGATTAGGGTGAGCGCTAACAGCTGGTAGCCATCCAACCAGGGGGTCATCCAGACAAGCCCGAGAAATATCAATACAATCCATAAAAGTGAGATAAAGAGGATCGACACATAATCAAAGATGTCATTACCGTCGAGTCAATTGTAATAACAATTAATAATTGTATGTTGCAACATCGAAGCAATATATAAATAATTTCACAGAGATTGAATGAATAAATTCCATGTACCATATTATTATGGTAGTGTAATGATAGTTGTGTTTTATATAAGTTCATTTTTTATTTTATTTTTTTTTTTGTTATGGATAAGGGTGTTACACTCATTAAGCTGAGATTTAATGGATAGATCCATAGTTTGGTGTTATATTTAGATACATAATTATCTATAGAAAATAAAATGATGCAATTGAATCCATGTACCTTGTAGAGGTAAAACAAAAATTATTGATATGTTTGAGTTGGACATTTGTGTGGATATGTTTAGAGGTGAAGAAATAGTAAGAAAATGTAATTAATACATTTTATCTAGTATTTTTGTCTACTTCCATCCACTTTTTACTAGGTTATATTGGGTAAAGTATAATATTATAATATTACATTTGGTGTGACAGGAAATATTAGGTAAAATGTAATAATATTACATTTTTATTGTGTGGGGGTAGTAATAATACTGTAATATTATATTTTGTCCAAGATTTCCCTTCACCCAATTCACTTTTTATTAAAAGAAACCTTTATATTTGAGGTTGTAAGTAAACTTAACTCCTTTTGATCTCACTATGGTAGAGATGTTGTAATCTCTAACATTTTGACTTGGTAAAAATAAAATAAAAAACATAAAATTAGTAA